>OLMO02000294.1:3886933-3904118 GCA_900291935.2 Cassiopea xamachana | reverse complement strand
AAATCACAATGCAAATTTATGCCACTTCTAAATCACAATGCAAATTTATGCCACTTCTAAATCACAATGCAAATTTATGCCACTTCATTTACTTACGTGTAAATCTTGTAACAATTAATTATATGTAAACACTTAGAAATTTCATTAATCTTTTGATGCTCTTACGTGTTTGGTTATTGATGCTTTTTGTGTGTCAGTTGTTTCCATTACGTATGTTATTCCTCTATTTGTGATCAAATTTTGTCACTAGTTGATATTCGTCAATAAGCTCATTATTTTTAAGCAAGCTTGCCCCACTGTACTCTCAGGTAGCCAAATGGAAGAGTTGCTTGGTGTTTATGCTCGATTTTGTATCAGGATCTCTTCTTTTTCCTTTTCAATCTTTGGGGTATAGCAGAGCTTGCGTTATCTTTTACTTTTATCGCGGTAGTATTCCATCATCTTTTGATTGTTGTTGCGCAAATTAGTAACCCATCTGTTTCGTAATCCACTTTCATTGAGGGGTCTAGTGCTTACTGTATGAGAGATATCTCCTTACCCTTGGACATCAATACCATATGTCACCTGTCACCTCTTTTTCTTCCTACTTATCGTAGGATTATTTTCTCCTAATTTCCGTATCCAGTGAGAATATCTGCTTTTATTGTGTTTTGCTATTTGTTTATATCCAGGTATGTACTCAGTGGAGGCGCAATTTGCATGGAATTACTGACGCCACAGGTATGGTAAATAGTCAATGACATATAGGAAACAATGTGCTTCTTATACTTAATTGTGTCTAGTAAATACTCATATCTTCATTTGTGTCGAAATTCCTAGCTGCTTAATGTGTTATCTATGTCGTCATAGAGTGGGTGTGGAATAAACATATTTTGGCAAATTAGTTTGATATGAGTTTTGTCTCCGTATTCAAGCACATCGATAAGCGCAACTTTGCTTTCCGCCACGCTGAGAAGAAAATCAGGATCCTTCAGTATTTATATCTGGTTTGTTGTACATGCTCGAAAGTTATCAGCAGATATGGTTCTTTTTACATACTAGCTTTTTAGAACTAAATCACACTCAAATCTATAGTACTCAAAACATGATTCTTTTTGGGACAACAACAAATCCTGCAGAGAAGTCTTATTGTAAAGCTTTATCTGAAAATGTTCATGAGTAGAAGCAGTTTGGCTTCTTAGCTAATTTAGGACTTTTCCATTGCCGTTTGAAAGAGGTCGTAGAGACATTGAACTTACCTTAATTAACTAGTTTCGCGCAGCGACCTTGCGCGAAAATGAGATATGCATGAAAGTGTAAGGTACATCATTTTGCTGTAGGTCTAACAATTTTTCTAAATGATTTAAAGTAAGGTGTTGCCCCCTCCTTAATGTTTACACCTATGTAAATTGCTATCGCTTGAGCATTCTTCATAGCAATTTTACGACAATGAAGTGAACCGCTTTCAAATCTTATCGGCGTTCGTTTGGGCATAGTTACGAGTAAATCAATCACCATACATAGAACTTATATCTATTATGTCACTGCATATATCTCATGTCTCTATAGATCTTTCATATCTCCACATATGTTTTTATCATTACATATCTTCTGTCTCTCTACATATCTTTTTGTGGCTACTTACAGACCAGAGTCATGTGAATTTATTAACGGTTGGAGCATTTTAATGCGTTACTTTCTTTTGGTTGTTTATTTTAATGAAAATTCCTTTGGCTGTTTATTTTACTGCATTGATTTCCTTTATTCCGACCATAGTTCCATGCCAGGTCTCCCGATTTTACATTCCCGGTTTGACATTCATGCCTCCAAACGTATCTCTTCTAGGGTTGGAGTAGTGCATATTCAATCGAAGCAGTAATCATGCAGATTTCGGCCACCCTCGTCAAAGGAAAAGCAAGGGTAAACTTTCAGGAGAATTCAAAGGTACGTATCTCAAATATTCAGCAGATATTAGAAAGCCGATGGGGAGTTTGCTAGGTACCTGGATGGCTAGGTACTGGGTAGAGAATTAGTGTATTGTGTGACCATGTCACATATCCGATCCCTTCTTGGTGATTTACTTCGCAGAAGTTAGTAACAGAATTTTGAAGAGCATTGGAAGATCCCTTTAGGTAATTTAACTTTGAAAACTATGGACTTTGCTGGATCAGATGTTTGCATTGCATACTTGTCCTATGTCAACTAAATATGATTCAGACTGGGTGAACTATTTCCGTCATACGGCTGCTTCTGAGCAGCATAGAACGAGAATATAGACCACCTTAATTAAGGAGGCAATCATTATAGGTCATTAGCATAGTATAGAGAATAAAGTTATTGCGAGTAAGTGAGCAGTAGCTACCCACAAAACGTTCAGAAAAGTAGAGAAAAGTATGCATTTCAAGCATTACACTGTGTGATAAGCGCATCTAGGAATTTCGCTGCTAGGAACCAGATTGACTTATCTTGTAAGAGTTGCAGGGCGTGGCGCTCCATGGGAACAGCATTTTTGTTTTACACAGCGATAACTAATCTTTTTACTGTAACATGATTGATGCATGATTCATGGAAACTCCTTAGCTGTAGCACAGTAATATCATTCATTCAAAATTTCTTTTATGCATATGATTTCCCGCTTATCTTGCTGGAATGAGACTGATAACATGTTTATGACGATTTGATATTGCACCTCTTAGAGTTTGCTTAAGCTACGATTCTTGGTCCTCTGTTTTTTATTTGAGCTCATAAGCTTAACCAATGATTTAATTAATGCCTTACTATGTTAGTTAGCCATTGAGAAAGGTTTCCTGCATTCCTGAAACGCACCTCATTTGATTTCAGTCTAGTCAAAATAATTCAACTTTCTGGTTACTTGGGCCACATCCATTCAAAGAAGTGGAATATGTGCAAGCCAAAATAAAGATGTTCGAACGTTTCCCTTAGATTTTACATGTGTACATAGACCTTGCCTTAATACTTTTACTCCTACCTTGAGCGTCTCTTATTGAATGCAGGAAGGTTCTGTTGCTCTGAGTAGGCTCTATCGCCTCCACTTCTCTGAAAAGAAAGTGTTGCCTTTTGACACAGTAGAGCATGAGAACTTTACCCTACCAGAGGTATTAGATAATACCGTCTTACAAATATGTTCCGTAGCTTTAGCTCAGTAGAATGTATTGCAGACTGCAACATAGCTAAGCTACAGGATAGTCTGCGCGTGAGCGAAGAAGATTTACATTAATACTGACATGATATATGTTTTATTTTGAAGGCAAATATGGTATATACATTACAAAAAGCGCAGCAGTCTTTTAAGTCATTGGTCCAAATTCATGAAAAGAGTGGTAAGTTGAATGTTGATCCAAGACTGTCATTCAATGATAAGCTACATGTCGAAATTTATGCATAATCTGCTATGTCTTTGGGTCATATTGAAGCTAACTTGAAGGTAGCAAAATTGTTATGATAACCAAGCCCGCGTAAAGCTTTTTAGGGGCCTATTTCAAATAAAAAAGGGGTTACCATCTGATAACGTCATCAATAGGTTATAAGTTGAAAAACAGGGACCCCTGAGAAAAAGGATTTTGCTGTTTGACTAGGTACTTTATGCAAAGCGAGAACATTTACCGCATAGTGACAAAGGATATCATCACATTTAGGGTCGCTCTTGGGTCCTTGTCCCGGGAAAATCTTTAGATGTGTTTGAGCATTGAACCCTCTACTCCATGGTTTACTTGTCTGGTTGATAAGGAAAGGACGAAGTAGTTATAAATAGATTGAAGAATCACGTTTTAAAGGCAAGACTTTTTTTGTATCAATGCATTCAGTGGTTACAGATGCGCCAAACGCTTTCTGTAAATTGGACGAAAGTGCATACTTTTTGGAGCAGTTTTGCTTTTTCGTAATATCGTAGTAAAGGATTTTGTTTCAATCAAGCTACAGTTATCAGTTTTTGTTTTTGAAACAGCTTCAGTAACTTTCAATTGAAGCATTGGAAACCACAATTTTAGAAGTGGTTCATAATGCTTTTCTTTTTTTATCATGTGGATCGCCTTACCAGAGATAGTGTTTTAAGGGTATTGAATAGAAATTCAAAGGTACTTCTTAGCTCCATTCAGGCAAATATCCATTGAAATAAAGTGGCTTGTCCACATTGGATTACGTATCAAACAATTTGAGATAAGCCTTAGCTGAATTTTTGAGTCATAGCCCCTCTGCAAATTTCATTTGCTTGACCGACATAGGTTGGGGTTGAGACAACTCCTTAGTTTCCCCAAGTTTTTCAGGTCCTGAAGGGGACCCTCAGTGGGTTTAGACGGAGAATTACTCTCAAGTACCAAGTAAACGGGGGGTCCTAATGAACAAGGGAGTCAGAAAAAATTCCAAAATTTAATAAACAAGGAGGTCAAAATAAACGGGGGGTCGGAATTTTAGAAAAGTCTTTGACTGATTGTACAAGGACGGAAAGGACAAAAACAGGTTTTCATACAGCATAAAGCTAAAATATATACAGCAATACGCTATTTTGCAATGAAAATTTGGCGTAAATAGTACTAACAAAGAAAGGAAATGAAATGAGGGTTTTTAAAACAAGTCAATGCCCTTAAAATTAATAAAAGGGGGTCCTAGTAAGGTCCGGGGGCTGGAAAAAAATCGAAAAATTAATAAGCAGGGTGACGTTTATTGGGGCTCCAGCTTACTAAGTTCCAAGGAGCCCGATTGTCTCTGTTACGCCACTGCTTACATAAATAATTTTATATATTTAATATCCTATATCTTGTATAGTGATTTTTCTCTTTACTAGGATGGTTCACACCGCCTAAGGATGAAGGCTAGAATTTTACCAAAAGGCAAAAAGTTGGCACTACCCTGCTTCGCTGCACGGTTTCTAGAGCTTGTACTTTTGGTAGTAGATGAATCGTTTCTTAACAAGGGATTTTGCTGTTAAACTAACTACTTTTCACTTTGTTGCATATTGTTTCCTTTTATGCATATACTTTTTTCTGGGCTCTTGCAAGTACATAGAAATGAGCTAAATTCTACTGTTTACGTTGATAAAAAACAGTGTGTTTTTAAAGTTGGAAATTTACGTTCGAAATGTACGTAGCCATATCTTCCATACCATTTTGTTAGATTTACATTTGTTTGTACAAACCTCACATCTTTTGAAAGTGTAGCCAATGTATTATATGAGCTCCAAGTTACACCCTTTTCTGATATTCTTTTGGAACAGGTACACAATTGAAACTAGCCATCCCCCTTAAATGTGCCATTATAAGCAGGCCGTTATTTAGGCAAGAGTCTTTTTCAGATTTTGAGTTTTGTTCGCAGAGGTATATTACCAGAAAGTACCTTATTGGCATTACTATCTGTTTCAGTGATGGTGTATTATAGTTCGGTTTTATATTCAATAACCTGACATGTTTACTCGGTTGTTCTTCTTGCTGTTTTCTTCAACCCCAAGTACTTCGTCTGGAATAACTACTCACAAACACGCACTGAACTATACTTGAATAGTTCATGGCAACTCTGATGCTGTGAAAGTAACCATCTTGTTTTTATGAAAGAGGCAAAAGAGTGCTACGATTCACTGATTGAAAGGGTAATTTGAGACACTCGCCTGCCCAGTTGTCTGGCTTTTTTGGAATTTCGTTGTCAAGAATTGAGTTTAAGATCAATGGATTCATTTTTTAGTCCTGCGTGGATTTGTTTCATGCGAATCAATATTTGATGTTGAAAGTAAAGTTTAGACAGTCTTAGACCACATTTCAAATCATATCTGATAGGTTGCATTGAACGAATCCTATGACCAAGCCTCTAGCTTTGAAAAGATTGTACAACCTTAAAGATGTTGAATGTTAGCTGGAGTGTGTCGACTTTATGCTATTAATTTTATTTTGGGTTTTGGGTGCTCCTCGGCAAAGACATAATTGAGGTCATTTGAAAGTTACACAATTATTTTGTGTGTTGCGAGGGAGCATATTATGAATGTATAATATCAGCATATTATGATGACTGTGGTCTAACAAAGGCAGTTGGACCACAGTCATCACCTGAGGTCACCGTGAAACATTTGACAAAGCGAGGTGAGCGAAGACTCTGATAGACTGCCACCAAAATGTCACCGAAGCTGGTACTATGCTTGCTTGTAGTTACATTCACAGCTTCCATATGCAGCATCGAAGGTAAGTCGCTACCTTCACACATACATGACTTTTTCTAATGGCATACTCGGACTCCCTAAGAGGTTTGGCAAGATGGAAGCCACACCTTAATTTCACGTTGTATAATTAATAAAGTATCTATCTTGAAAACCTCTGAGGGAGTGTTTTGGGGGTTTCAAAAGCATGGGGGTCGCTAGAAGTGTTCGAGAACAGTGGCTGTTTTTCAGAGAAATCAGGGGGGTAGAGGCGCTGAATAAGCCTTTGGTCCAATATGTTTACCGAAAATTTGCTGACTCGATGGAACCTGGGGGCACTTTGCCCCCCCCCTTAATAGCTGCTACGAGAACTGCTACTCTGATTACATCCATGCTATGGATGGCGTTCCTGACACTGACTTGCACCCATTTCGTAACGGCTGCAAAAATGAATCGGCATTAATTGAAGAGTTTTGTTAAGCAAATGCAAGACTTAATGGCTCTTCTTTTCCAGTGAATTTAGAGAAGAAACAGTGAATGTAAAACCTTAGAACTTGACTAAATACAATAGCGCTCAGTGGTTTGGAACTGGGACGCAGGGAGGGGGCGGCTTATTTTCCGAGTTGTATTCTTGATGACTTTGGCATATTCTAAAGGATGCTGCAAAAATGACAGAAAAGTTTATTAGACAGGTTTCAATAGAGGTGATTCTTCTTGTGGCTCACAGCAGACTACCATTTCATTGTATTTGCACACTTTCCAGCAGCACTAAGAACAGTAGTATCCGCAAAGCATAGGCCCCAAAAACGAAGCTGTAGGGAGTGTCCCCAAGCCAGTATGCATTCTGGGATATTGGCTCGCAGATTCTAGCCAAAACGTTTCTAGAAAAAGGTTCGCCATTTGAGCTAGTGAAACTTGGACAAATATGGCCAGAATGCTCATAAAACTCACCAAAGCTCACCAAATTGCAATCGGGGAGCTTGTATAAAGTTTCCTGCTTGCCAGAGTTCTGGCGCAAAGGGGTCTAGAATGCGATCTAGCCTGGAGGGGTAGAACCTACTTGCACCATCATTTTAAGGGAGTCGAAAATCTTTCTTGCCTAGCTAAATCTCCAGGCCAAAAGTTTTGTTGGGAAGCAAAATCATACAAAATTTTTGTCATTTGGGGGCATTGCCCCTGTGCTGCCTGCAGTTCTGTGCCTGTAGGGCCATTTTTCAGTATTCTTGAGCTCATCCTGTCCAATGCCTATCTACTTGAGCTCTCTAGTAATTAATTTAGTTCTACTTGAGCCCCTTAGTTATTGATTAGATTAGAGTACCTCTGTTTTCAATGATCGGACCAACTAGCTGAATTGTAGAAGATACCAATGATGGCCTCCTTTCTCCTCAATTTTGGCATCATGAGCCGTGTCCACACTAAACCACGGCCCAGACTCGGCTTTGGCTCAGCCCAAGTGTATCTAGTGTCCACACTACAAGAGAGAAAATTGCAAGTGTAGACACACACCTGCGTGCAACCCGCGTGCTTGCACAAAATGTGAGCAACATGCATGACGGACTGCTGACGGGAAACTTATTTTGGAAGGGAAATTCCCTAGATTTGAGATTTTCCCACGTGTTATGTTGATAAGGCAGCGTTGAACTGCTTCGTCCGCTCAAATGCATATTACTGCTCCATGGTCAGCAGCTAATACACTCATTCTCACGAATTGTTATTTTCTCGCCTGTTTGCTACACAATGTACACCTGTGCGATAGCTAATCAAAACGGAGCTCGACGATCGGTCGCCCCTCCCTCCAATGATAAACAGTTGGTGTTTGAGAAGCTCTCATATCTGCAATGAAATCGATGCATTGGAAGGTAGCCAGAGACGCATTTACCCATATTCTTAGATTTAGGGGGCCCCGAGCAAAATTTCGAAAAACCAGTGAATTACAAGTCCCCTTACAAACTTACCTTGCAACCATGTCCATAAAAATTCATGCTAACAGGGTGCTGGGTACTATGCACGTGACACAAAATTTTTTAGGTGTATTTTAAGGGGCCCAAATCAAGTCTGGGCCCAAGGCCCCAACCGACTTAAATGCGGCCCCGAAGGTAGCTTTGAAATAGCAAATGCAACTGCTCTTTTCTAGCTGGAAAAGGGCGTACCTTTACATTCAGAAGGGTGCTTCCCTAATTTTTAAAGGGTGTGGTCAACAAATTTTCGAGGAGGCTCCGCTCTCTGACCTCATCCACCGTCATTCTTCAAATCTCATGGTACTTCAACGTTGGCCATGACAGAGAGCTATAGATCCCTACCCCTAGCTAACTCCCTAGTTACTTTTAAATGTATACGAATATATAGATAAAGGCATCAACTTGGTCCAATTTCATAAATAGTTGAGGCTTGTCGATGAGACAACTTTTATTGTATCCTATTTCATGGTAGGTGTGCTTTTGATGCAATCTTATATTATAATCCTACTGTGGTAACCTCAAAATTTTAACAATCTTTTATGCTACTGATTCGATGGCTTTCCATATCACTCAGATGCAGTTGCTGTGGGATATTTCCTGAAGTATCAAGACCTCAAATCAGCTGCCTGATGAAAATGAATGAGATAGTGAATGCAATGAGTAATGAGCAAACCAATGGGTCACGCAACAGTTCTCCCTGGCAACTGACGGCATACGTAAAGCCAAGGAAACAGTGCTAGTGGGTCAAATGCTGCAGAAGTGTCTGTGCCGACATTGAGCTGAGCGAGACCATTATAACGGGCTAGCCCTTTCAAATTAGCTTTAAATGTGGAAGTTTGAAAGTGCCGATAGTGCATGACAATCTTCCAAATTTTGGTAGCCAATGGGAGATCCGTGAAATTATGGGGGCTCCAGCCAGTGGTGTAACAGAAAAGCTCGGGACTTTTAGGAGTTCAGATAGGTTGGAGTCCCATCTTAGTTTCATACCAAATAATAAATGCTTTAAAAGCTTGGGGATCCTCATGAGCTGCCTTGACCACAGTCTTCGTCATCTACGCCACTGGCTCCAGCCCCTTCCCTTGAATGTTAGAGTAACAGAGTGGGTTGGGTGTGGCCACCTCTCCAAAGAATAGACAGGCAGTCTGCTAGCCCTAATGGCTAACCCCCATGGTAAGTCCCAGACTGCGTGAGTGGTGTTACAGACAAAGAAAGGGAAGGTCGAGACCAATTTCCAAAATATTGATTATTATAGAAAAGTGATTGAGCTTGCTTACTTGATAGGGAAGACTGAAGTTCAGTCAAGAATGCTCCCCGATTCACCACTTATTCGTTGATTGTAATTGTGCAATACTCGACAGGCAAAATAAATTCAGTGACAAAGAGTATCAGCCAATTTGACTCTTTTGACTCTACCGAAATTCGCCTTATGGCTAAATCTATCTGTTGTAGATAATAAGAAACGATTTATCACTTCACATTCTATACTTTATTCTTACAAATGCGGTACTTTCTTCAAAGGAAGCTATTGAATAATCGTTGTTGCGACAGTTGTAATTGAAGTTATAAGTCTCTTGTTGTCAAGGTTTGCAGATTCTGTGGTGGCGCCTGAAAAAATGCTTGGGGGGGGGCTAGTGCAGTCAAAGTGCTGACAGCGAGTGGTGTCACAGAATTTTAGCGGACAACACCTAGCGTGTTGCCTAAAATGACTAAAAAATGATCATGGGCATTATGAAGGTGCAGGCGGTGCATAGACATTTAGGTGCCGAGGGAGGTTCGGGAAAATCTTAGGGCTACAGCCTCCAAACCTCTCGCCAGCGCCATCCCTGTACACATTCGTGAGAACAAAAGAGTTCAGGACTTTGAAATTATTTTCCAGCCATTTCTAGGCAAAGTGTGCAAGAATTCTATATTCACTTTTCTGGTTTCCACGTCTTCTTATACCATAACAAGTTCAATGTCATGTTTCTAAAATGGATGCAAGTAAAACATTTGCACTGATCTATAAGAACAATGTTACATATTTTGATTCATGTCTTGTCTTTTTCAGCAAACACACTTGAACTTATAACCGAGCTCCTTATCAGGAATCCGAACATCTTAAGCATTCTCTAATCCATCACTTCAAAACTGTTTGATTTTCTTCATAGACAACGATAGCTCAATCGAAGCAAATAATATAGGAGGTTACGAAATATTCGGCGGCAGCGCAATGTGTTGCGACCTTAAAGTAAATAGCATGACAGTCGGTCAGGGTCCCATAGAAAAAATGTACACGCTTTTATAGATAGAAAATGACAGAAAGCCATTGATATGCCGTTGAGAATGACTAACGTGTTTCATAGCTATTTTATTGAAAAACCAGCTCTACCTCCCCCTCCAAGTCTCAAAAAGTCAAGGATAGATAAATTGATTCTTATATTCACGTACTGTAAGTCTGATCTTGGAACCCAGACTCTCATCGGTGAGTTCAAATTTTGACACATTAGCAAAGTTGACGTAAAAACATCTGCCCACACATTGTTCAATTGGAACTGAAATATGGAAGCAACTACGACGAAAAAGTGGACTTTCTATTTCTCACATCTATTGTTGAGTGTCCTTGTTTTTTTATTTGCCCACGTTAGCATTCCCTTCACTTAAGAAAGTGGCTGTAGATCGAGGTGGAAGGGTAGGGACGACAAGTCCATAGTTAGAGGTGGTGGGGTAGGGAAGTATCAACGATTCTTGGGGATGAAAGTGTAGTGTATTCTTGTGTACAGTAATCGATGTACTTCGAAATAAATCTATACTAAGGGGGCACGCTCAATTCACACGCCATGTTTTTCTTATGATCTAAGTCCTATAACCAAATCGAGGCGAATCTCTTAACAACGTTACATACAGACTGGTAACTATATACTACAGAAAGGATGATTGATTCAAACTGTGAGAAAAAATTGATAGGTTGCAATTCTGAAATTAGATTCCCGAACCTCAAAGACATTGTAAGGTAAACTGCAATCATGCTTGCTTTTCTCTTCAAAGATCATGAATAAATCTAATTTTTGTTCTAATTGGACGCTCTTTTTATTCAACTAAACTGTCATCAAATAATTGCAGATTCGAAATCAGAGCGCTCGACTGAATCCAAATCAAAAATAAAAATTTTGCTGTTTCTTAAATTCTTGAAACTTCCAATAACAGAAACAATCAGATTGGGCAACTGTGACACAAAGGACATTATTCTCAGGTTTCATGAAACATTTATAATAGATATTGTTTCTGTTTTGTTAATAGTTTGATCAAGATTTTCTTGTAAAAACAGTTGTTTAAAGGTAGCATTTGAAGCTCAACCTGCCTGTATTTCTAAAATGCTTGTTAATTCCTACCTACTTTCAGCCTCATCTTTCTTATAGATTTTGTTTTATAAAAAATAGTGTAACATACTATCACAACTAAAAAGTTATACAACAATAGTCCCAACACAAGTTGCATTGTGCAATCTCTAATAGTTTCACTCGTATCAGTCTGAAGTAGCCCAAAATTTGCCGAGTAACTTGTGGACAGGAGGCTAACATCGACCTCTCAAAATGGCAGCAAGAAAAGCACTCTAGGCTATGTGGTAAGAATGGGGCAGGGGTTATTTCTGAAACTTTTAAAAGGGGACTCTAGGTACAATATCATGAAGTGGGTGTGACCAATCTGCAGCCACGCCCACATTGTTAAAGATGGAGACGTGATAATTTAGCTTAATTGTGATATAATATAGCCAACATCTAGAAAGATCGCAATAACCATGTAGTAGTGAAGAAATTCACCATAGCAATGTATTACAAAACATTGGAAGCAAGATGAATGCACTTTGAAAAGCAAGTTAATGCAATAAATTGCTAGTAGGGCTTAACCCCTCTCCAAAAATGAGCGAGAGTTTTAACAACGGGGTTCCGTCCCCAAGAGCCACCCTAGAAATCAACCCTGGGCAGGGATTATCAAACCCTTTTAAAGCGGACCAGATAACTGAGCATTTGTATTACAGAGATGAGAAATAATTAATACTTGCAATTTTCCCAATACACCAGGAACAAAGGTGCATTCAAACCGAATGATGGAATCAGCTTCTGACTCAGAGAGAGACGGAAATGATTTGAGAATGAATGATGTGGATGAACAAGAAGATGATGAAGAAGAAATGGATGACAACGAAGGAAGCGAGGACGCCAATGAAGATGAAGATGTTGTTGATGATGAAGCGAATCGCTTGCATATCGAAAGACAAGATCAAAGTGATAGAGATAATGAAATAGGTAGAGTAAAATTTGCCTATACTATCCCACAATATCGCTCCTGAGTTTGCCCTTGCATCTTGTATCGGATTGATCTATTTAGAATTGTTCCCCTATTTTGTCCCTCCTGTCGTGATCCACTCTTCTTTATAAGACAACTCTTTTCAGAATATTAAGGATTTGAGTTGATGAAGTTTAAGAATATTGTAGGAATAATGCAAGGCTCAAGCTTCTTCAAGACTTGAAATTTTTGTGTAATCGATATAATACTGCTTACAGATTAACCTTTACACTATCGATACGATATTTATTGTTCTATTTCACTTTTGTTTTACTTTAACGATGAAGCAAGACGTCACCAGATTTGAATATATTTCTTTGATTTTCAGGCTAGTTATACCTATGGCATTTAGGAACAAATTAAGACCAACCTAAGGGCTCAAAACCAAACAGATTTAAGAATATTGAGGCTCAGCAAAACATTGGATATTCTTGTAAAAAGAGTGTATATACCACTAGCCATGAGCAACAAAAATTCTTTGCAGCAGTACACTCCTTTTTTTATATAAAAACAACTTTGTAGGAGCACGAGCCTCGCTGCAAGAGCACGAGCCTCGTTGTAAGAGCACGAGCCTCAAAATTAATGGAAGTTGAGAGCAAATTAGGATCAAGTTGAAGCTGAAGTACCGTCATAAAATGTATTTTTGGACAACAGTGCATACACCTTCCAATAAAATTATAACATTTGACCAAGTACTGATAGGCTGTCAATCAATACAAGCATTCGACTTTGTCTTGTATATAGTCCAATGTGTAAATTCTATATTGTCTAATGTGTAAATTGCCTACGTCCCAATAGTATCAGAACAAATTAAGAATTATTCAGTGTCAACATGTTTGGAAAATAAGAACAGCCAGCCTGAACCTTAATTTTACTGGCTCTCATAAAAAGTGTATAAATCCAAACTGAAGATTTGTGAATACAAGTTCTTTTCTTTATAAGAATATTAATTTTTTACATGAGCCTCGATTTTCTTAAATTTTCCCGAATTTGTGGCTGAGATTTTCTTAATATTGTCTTAACTCTCGCTGGAATAAGCTGACTAAAACGGAGTATAGCTCCAACTCTGGTTCTATCTCAAACATTTCAAGCGTAAAAATGAGGTAATATCGATTTTTGGCAAGAAGAAACTTAACTTTGAAAGTTGAGTATTGTGATTTTCTTAAGATTTTCTTAAGATTTTGGCATTTTCCGCCTCATGTTCTTATAAACTTTTTTCTTATATAAAAATCGTTGTAGGACATGCCCATTAGAGCAGGTCATCACAGCTATAGAGATATCAATTCAATCTCCAAAATGATATCAGTGACAAAATTTGCAAATGGTTCTAAACAAACTGCAGCTCCATTTTATATGGCTTCTATTATATATATTGCTAGCTTTCATTTATTCTGCCACGCCCATAATGTAATTGACGGCTTTTCAATTGTTTTACCTTAGGGTGAAATAAAAAATCACTACTTGACTCTAAGGCGTGAAGTTTACTTGGAATCCACCTTAGTATGAAAAAATTTGAAACGTAGAAATTTTTGAAACCTATAAAAGAAGTCATTTATTATTTAGTACGTATGCACGAAGGGGGAGGGAAGCTGAGCAAAAGGGTACGCCATGCGTAGAAGAGAGAGGAGTGGTTGACACATCTAAGTACATACGCAAAAAAATCCCTTCTTGTATTTATTTTGCTATATTTTCATATGCAAAGTACTTTTATCATACTCTGTTGTCTTTGATGACGACTTTTATCACTGTTCTATAAAATATTTGCTGGGATGACTTCCTCGTCTTTCAAACATTTTACTGACATTTTCTTCGTTGAATTATTGACTGTATGTATAAAAAATGAAGTGGGCTATATGGGTAAGAGTGTATACGCAATGCGGGGTCGTAGCAAGCGTAGTCAAATTTTTGCAATTTTGGTGCGCACGTGCTAATTAAGTGACCCCAAAAGACGGCGTTGTATTTTATATTTATTACCGTTGCAATAGTTTTCTTTTAAATCTGTGATATAACAGATGCTATTTTCGTAGAGCAATATCAATTTTTGCAGTGCAAAACCTCTGACACCCCAAGAATTGACGCCCCTAGGCACCGTAGCATGAGACTCAAATTATGTGAACGACTGCATTGCCTACCAGTCGGATAGTCTGGGTCCCTTGCTGTTGTATTATTGCAATGACCATTCAGTTTGTGTTCTGACTAGATCAGGGGTGTCAAACTCATTTTGGCCCATGGACTACATAAGGATTAATTTGATGTCAAGGGGCCCGGGTAAAGTAGCGGGGTCCAAGAAGATGCCTTGGATGTTTCCTATCTGGCACGCTTGACAATGGTGAGACAACTAGAGGAACTAATCTTTCAAATTCCAGCTCGTAAGGACAAGAAATACATCGCTAGGCTTCACTTTATGCAGTGTTCATGCAGGGGCCAGATTGTAACCTTTGGCCGACCGCTTGCTTGACACCCCTGGGTTGGATGACTGAATAGTCAACTTCCACTATGTTCGATCTTATAATGAAGATTCTGCTACAGAGGGCCTATTTTAAGGAAGTTTTTCAAGACTTTACTATGCTATGATAAAGTTTGACTGCACTCTACTTAAGTATTTTTGGGGACCACGCCCTGCAAACAATCCAAAATTTCTTGCGTAGGCCTTTGTTGTTTGATACTATATTGAAACAAATGTTTTATTGTTCTCGAAATTTAGATAGATCACATACAGAAAGGATTTTGCGAAATAAGATGAGAGAAATACATTTTTGAATTTCCAAGACCACACTCAAGATTTCCAAGCCAACAAACTGTGGCCAAGACCACTCTCAAATAGCTCCTACTCTGCTAGGCAATTATAGTACATATGAATTCTTGTTAATCCTAGCAAATGAAGTAGGAAGAGCAGATGCATACTTGGCAAATGATGCAAACAGAACTTGTCAGCCACAATGTTCAGAATCATCAGGTGAGCAGTAAAGCAATTACAGGACGGTTATGTATCTTCTGTTGCTGATGAAAATTTGCTAAAGAGAAAACCTAATGTTCCTGCTTCACTGATCGCGATCTGTGCAAATCATCAAGTCTGAAAAGTTCATTAGATACTATCAAAACATTATTCATGCGCAAGATTTTACCGCAAGACATTGTAATTGATCTAGCATTCATTCTGAAGAGAGGTAATCTAAATTTGATTAATAGAATATAGCGATGTATTGCAGGCCGTGAAGAACTGCTCCGTTGATTTACTCTTTGACTTCTTGAATGAAGCCATTATTGACCATTTTTGAATTCATTTAATCAATTGCTTACGGGAAAAATCTCTCTTAATCTGGTCAAAACTGTTAACATTTTTCAATACATTAACGTAAAATGGAGAATAAAAATGTTGTTAGATGCTGTGCTTGGGATGTACTT
This sequence comes from Cassiopea xamachana, assembly GCA_900291935.2. Lineage (NCBI taxonomy): Eukaryota > Metazoa > Cnidaria > Scyphozoa > Rhizostomeae > Cassiopeidae > Cassiopea > Cassiopea xamachana. The sequence goes on along the minus strand of OLMO02000294.1, from coordinate 3,888,317 downwards.
CAATGATAGTTTTCCTTGCTAGAAGAGTGCTTAAAGGTGCAAGAAATTGTTTTCAACAGAGACCTCTAAAGAATATACATATCATCACAATAGAACCATTTTACTGTTCTTGAATTATGGGTTGCTGTAAAATAACCTAGACATATAGACTCCAAAAACTGCAAAATAGAGCCTTTAGCATAATTTCCAGATGTGCCTTCGATGTCCCAAGTAGACTATTTTTAGCAAAATTTGAACGAAAATATGCATTATTGATCATACGACAAAATCAAGAATCGTTTCCCAGCGCACTTTAATGACCATTACAGTTCTTGGTGCTTCTAACAAAGCCATTAAAGAATCAATAGTGATCTCAGGTAATCATTGATGAGGACAACTTTTAAACAACATGGATTCCCGTTTTCATTTCATGAAAAAATGACGTCAATAAAGAACTTATTATTACTACAACTTTCTTTCTTCAGATATGTGTCAAATGGATGTTCAGCCTATTGGATGTTATAAAGATATAACTCACAGTCTCCGTGCACTACCAGAATTATTGGTATCACATCGTGACGAAACGAGTCCTGTTTTCAGCAATTTGTTTTTCCAATGGAAAAAGGGTGGAGAGTCCATTAAAAAGTGAGGCATTAAGCGTGAAATGCTGCTCACTTTTTTGAATACTAAATGCATTAATACTATGTTCTTTACCTCTATATTTTAGTCAGTAATAAGCAAAAGCAAGCTACAGAGTTTTAAAGGCTATAAGAGCATATTGGCTACATGTTGCATATCCACAGGCACACCGGAGCCAGGACGGGTAGGGGCTGCAGCTCCCCTCCTTTGCTAGCTTATATGTCATACAATAGATAGCATATCCTTATACGGTAAGGTATACTTTAAAACTTAAAAAGGGGGTGTTCTTGCAATCTGAGGCGCACGTGTAAAAAGCTTAAGGGGCTCTGCCCCTACCCCCAAACTGCCACGCCCAATAGGAGCTTGACACTCTTCCCCAGCCCCCTCACTCAAAAATACACTCCAACGTCCCTGTCCACCTCCTGTTGTAGATATGGGGCTGTTCAATAATTACGTCACGCTAAATTTGGGTTTTTAGAACCACCCATCCCCCCTCGTCACGCTCCGTCACGGTTTCATGTGAGATCCCCTTGCGTGACATCACTCTAGGCAGAGACACCCCCCCTCTTAACAAAATTCCTGTACATATGCAACACATGAAAAAATAGAGTAATGCAAGTTTTCTTTTGAATATATAACAAATTAAAAAATGTAAATATCAAGTCAATCGCTTCTTCGGATAAGATAAAAGTTGATTAAACACTTGTCCAGATTGGATCCATATCATTAAGAACGGGGGTTCCACTTTTGGGAACAACCTCTGGTA
>OLMO02000294.1:3864031-3886833 GCA_900291935.2 Cassiopea xamachana | reverse complement strand
TGACATAAAAGCTGAAAACAACGTCTTTATTGACAAATCCAAATAAAACTTTGTTGCAAATTTTTTTTATACCGTGACGCCACGGATTTGAAATAAGTACTACCCACCCCCCTTATTTACCGTCACGCTGCGTCACGAAAATCCCGGAGAACCACCCACCCCCCCCAGCGTGACGTAATTATTGAACGGCCCCTATGGGCTACTTCTATTGTAGTAAGTATCTGATGAACAAAGATCCAAAGAAAGTTGGAGGCAAATTGGAAGCTGATTCCAGCAGGCAACTTGAATTGTAGATTCGTTATGCATATCTTGCTTTTCCACCGTCCAATTTAAGAACAGGGAAGCTCTTACATGCTAAGTGGGGCTTTTCCCTTTTTTTAGAAACCATGCCATGATAAAATTAATTAACATAGATATCAACATAGAAAACCTGATAATAGATTAGTGTGTGCTTATCGACCACAACGAACTGCAACGAATAGTATCATTAAATATTCTTGTGAGAAAAAGTTGATGGCCAAAAAGTTAATAAACCCTATTTATATCTACTACATGTATTGCTCGTGGCCATGCTAGATGAAGCATGGATACTTAAAATGGAAGGCTTGATTGCTGTGTCCTAGGCAAAGAAACAAAATAAACCAACATTAAAATCATGTCTTTTTATTGGTATCAAATCAAGCACGTAACTGCAGAACATGCCCTGGGGACAAAATCTGCCAGTGCAAGCGCGATAGAGGAGCAAAAGCCTTAATTTCTTATGTAAATCTCCATGTTGCTGATTCCGTTGGGGGGCATAACCATGCAAAATTCTTCATTTGTGGGCACTGCCCCCCGTGCCCCCTGCATGTACGTGCCTGCATCAGATCAACTCAAACCACGGAAGAATGATGCAGGCACGTATGCAGTAAGAATTTGTATGCTTGCATTTACTGGCTACTTTTAAGAGTTTCAATTCTCTGCTTTCATTGTGTTTTTTTGCATGAAAGGTTATTGTGCGAATGTGTTGCGAAAGCACGCCAAAGAGGGATGCCTTACGTTGGACTGCAAAACTTCGGTGAATGCTGGAGTAGCAACAACGCTGCCAAAGACTATCCCAAACGGGGCCGTTCAAGCCGATGTGTGAATGGGAGCTACAAGAAATGCAAAGCGGGACAATTCTGCATTGGAAAAGCGTTTACAAATTATGTCTACTCTATCAGTAAGTGTGCTTGTAATGTAATTACAAAACACAAACACAGATAAATACCCGTATGTGTTCTATATACTTACCTTTATATGTATAATTTTCTACACATTTATGAAGATAACTATAACAATGAAAAAATGCAATCAAAATTTTTCTGGATGTGAAACAGAGGCGTAGCCAGTGGGCAAGTGGGGGGCGGCCACCCCCAGTAATGAAAGAGTTGGTGTTCGAGAAATGCTCAAATCTGCAATAAAATTGATACATCTGAAGGAAGTATTGTAATAGCAAATGAAGCTGCTCATTTCTATCGAGAAAAGGCCGTATCTTTATATCCAAAAGGGCATTTCCCTACCGGGCTCCACACCCTTTCTGGATACCCTTATCATGGCCACACCCTTTCCCCTGGCCACACCCTTTTTTGCTTCCCCCCAAGAAGCGACCATGGCTACGCTACTTATGTGGAAGGAAGCAACTAAGTACCAAACTAAAGAAGAAAGGGTGGTAGGTAGACGAGCCCTCCGTTGAATAGGTAAGGCATAGATTTATGAAAATAGAAATAACATGCCAGCCAGTTCAACGTCCTCCTATCGTCGGATACTGATCAGGGGATGATGCGTTTGAAAGTGGAAAACACAGTGCGTCGTTTAATACACCTTGAACCAGATGCAGAATCTGTGGCTAAATGAGAGAACGAACAAGGCATCTGATTGCAACTCAAAACCTATTGTCGTTTTTGTTTTAGATTCGTTGCTTCGAAAACCTTGCAACGTAAACTATAAGACTGTTGGATGCTTTCACGATCCAGTTCATGTTAAAAGACGTCCCTTACCGTACTTGCTTGAGTCGCGCCGTGACAAAAGTAGCAAAGTTTATACCAAACCGATCAACTGGAAGAATTACCATGCCTCTCTTTCAGAGTAAGTAGAAAATTGTTTTCTTCTTTAAGAGCTGCCTACACTACCTAATACACTCATTTTAGCACAGACTAGCCATCGAGCAAATCATCATTTGACAACAAGTAGCAATGATTGTTTTTGTGCAATAATGCTTGGAGCTTGCTGATCCATTTTATTACAACAGTGTTTGAGAATGACTAAGGGACACGTCAAATACAATGCCTGGAACTGGTGGCAGGTGGCTTAGATGGGGCAGCTTGACAATTCTTTAGGAAATACTATTGGGACATGAAACCAATCAGTAATAGTTCTTAGGATATCAATGATTTATTACTGCTTAGAAATGCATGGTAGTAGCGAAAAAGGTAACATAGAATCCAAAATCTCATTTATTGCAGACTACAAAATTTAAAGGTCTTGGTAAATTTTTTGAAGAGGTTTGAAAATTTCAAAGGAAAGTTGGATGGGTTTTAACATTTTCAATAGAAATATTTTATTTTTTCCGCCCCCGTCCAGACATTGATAATGACCAGTTCCTATAAAGCATGAACTTAGCAGAGTTTAAGTTGATTGTGTTTATTTGAAAACATAGGGCCAAGACGGACGATGATTCCGTCTAAGATAGCAAAATCTGAACAATCCATCAGTTGCTATTCTATTCTATTTATGTTCCATGTTGCTCGACGTTGGCGATTATGTCAGTCCAAGTCCTTCTTTCCCTTGATATCTGCAGTACTTTGCATGCTGCCCAAGAACCTCCCATTCTTCTGCTGCTCATGAATGTTACCCTTTGTCTTCCTCTTGCTAGCTTCCTTTCGATCTTTCCTGTCATTGCTACATATTCTATTGTCTCCTACCTATTTACATAACCTAAGAAACGCAGTTGCCTTGCAGCTATCATTTTCATAGGTGTGTCAGGCCCATGAATGACATATATATATGTAGAAAAAGAACTGAAAAAGGCACGCAAATTAATCCGTAGTCACATGATAATCTCGAATGCTTCGTTCAAAAATCTAGTCTTAGCTCAGATACTCACATAAAAACAATCAACTCGTACCTGTTTTTACTTACGTAGTTCACAACTCTTTTTTAGAACCAATCAAAAAAATGTTAATTGTCCTGCGTGTCCAAAACACGTGATACGTTTAAGACGGGTGTCTTGTATGACTACTTAGATTAAAACGTTTTTTTTATTTTAAGTTGTAAGTTAGTCCATCTTCTCACAGGTGCTCCTCCTTTATCTGCTTTCCTCAATAATGCTTCGCATCAAATGCTACTCATGCCAAAATCGTCGTGTAAATGTTGCATCTCACATATTCTTATAGATAGCCAATAGGTGAATTATCATAGTGAGAAGTGAACACTAAATTTACTCTTTTTCATAAACTTGATGGATTAAAGTACAGCCCAAGCACAGTGTTGGCGCCACGGAGGACTGGGGGGGCTTGTCCCCTCCCATTTCTCACAAGATCAATTTTCTAATTCATCCAAAATTGATGAGGAAATATTACGGTTGGAGTGAAAGACCTATAACAAGATTTTGATATGGGTGTGGTAACAAAATTATGTCATAGTTTTTGGGTGTGGCATGAACACAAAAGAGCAACGGATATCATATAGCTAAAGTAATCATTAGGTGCTTTCACATACGTAAATCAATACGATAAACTGATTGTCTATATACGTACGCATTCAAAACCTTGTTAGCTATCGTGATTCTTTTGGCTCATAACCCCTGCAGTCTCCGACTTAACTAGTAAACAATACAACTACAGTAGGCACTCCCCAACCATTCTCATGCGTTGAGATTCCAAATATATCACAATAAAGTGTACGTTCTTAGATAAAGATATAAGTACATTTTCAAGCTACTTAATACGTTGCCTAATCATCAGACGATAGTTAAATCTTTAAAACAACCATAAATAAAGCTAGCAGTATTACACACATCAATACTATATTTTGTTAGGGCAACAGGATGGAAAATGCAAGTTTCGGGAAATTATCTCATTCAAAATATATTGTGAAGAGTTTCTTGAAGGAGAATAGTTGACATACTACTGACTGCATAGTTGTAAAGTGCTAAACCACTTTCAAGGGCTACTAATGGACCACTTTGTTTACCAGTGCATTTGTTAAAAGATGGTTTTTGGTCTATTTAAAGAGGGCATTGCTTCCTTGCTTTGAAGAATGTGATTTTAGTTGTATTGCCAAGCTCTTATCAGCCCTGAGGATGTACGTGGCTATAAAATGCTCGCTGTTATGATAAATGTATCCATAATTTTGCATGATTTCTTTTCTCACAGTCTCGTCTGCTCGTGTGCGAAGAGAGCCAAAGCCAAGGGATATAAATACTTTGGAATACAGTATTTTGGGGAATGCTGGAGTGGACCAGGGAACGATTCATACAAGAAGCACAAACGACCTGGTGTTTGCAAAAGTGCAGCATTTCAGGCTTGCAAAGTTGGAGCAGGCAGTAGAGACTGCTTCTGCACAGGAGATCAACATAGCAACTACGTTTATCAGCTGGGATAATAAACTTTAGTGACGTACTTCACTGACATTCTCATTTTCATGTAATGAGGGGATTTTTAATTTTTCTATGTTTTATGGGTTTTCAATTTTGGATTTTTGCTAAAGTGTAGTTGTTCTTTTATTGACATTCTTCTCACACTTTTCCAATCAATTCTTTACCCAAAAAATTTGTGACAACATGCTCTAAAAGAGACTGAAACAACAACAGACCCTGGACACTTTTACAGTTATGAAATGTGCCCAAAAGACAATTGATACGAAGGCAAAATTATATGTTGCGATAGGGGTGGACTCGTAGCCGGCTGCATGAAGAGAGAACAATAAATTCTGAAAATGGAGAACTTCGACATGTATATACAAAAGACCTGTCGTTAACAGTGAATCTATCAGAAATGTACAGCCTTTTTTAATGTCTCTGACCACCAATTTAAGCTTTTTAGAATTCTTGGGTCGGTTTAGTTACACTTGCCCGTGCCAAAACATTTAGTCAGTTCACCCCTGTGTTGCGAAAAATGTTCTTGCTCAAGATCAATAATGCGATTGTTCCAGTCTTCAATGGCTCTTCTTTAGAATAAACCCTTTCTAGCTTTTAGTAATATCTGAACTTGTTCTTGTATAGCCTCAATCAGAGTTTTGGTTATGCCAGAGAGCTTATTCAGGGGCAGACTGGCAGGTTGGGCCATTCGGGCGAATACCCAAACGGCCGGCTGCAAGAAGCGGAGAAAACGTTACTTTCTGAATATGAAAAAATTAGCAATATATAAATAAAGAAACTAGCATTGAAACTGTCGATTTATCAGACTTTTGCAGGTGTTTTCAATATCCCTATAGATTTACGCTTACTAGCCAGTCCGACCCTGAGCTTGGAAAATCAATTTGAGTGCAAACGTTGTTTCTGGGTGGAAAGGGGGTCTCCCCCCAAAAAAATTTCAATTTAATACTATATAGAAGGTCAGAAATTGCCCTTTCCTCAAACAAGATGGTGATCGTTTTAATCAGTGATCTTTAAGCTGAAAGGGAAAATAATTTCCAACCTTTTTTAATTGAAGACATGGTACATCCATCGATAACAATGGTATACACAGTATCACTTGCGAAAAAAGTGTCAATGGTTCTAAATTAAGTCAGGGGTACCGGTGTCGAAAACTACATTCGTTTTCTTATAGTGGATCTCGTTTAACCACAACGCAATCACCTCCCTTTGATAGCTCCCCGAAAATAGAATCTTGCATCATCGAATGAATTAAAATGTTTCAGCTGTTTTTGGAGTTTACCATTGCTTCATCATCATTAGGGAGATTTGGGTGCTTATTTTTTTCATTAATTTTCAAAAAATAAGATACAATGTGTAAAAAAACAACTATTCGTTTAGCCTTGCAATGCATGTTTCGACTTCATCATCCATCATCAGTTACTAATACAAACTAAATTTGTAATCAGTAGAACAGCTATACAACAGTTGTAAAGAGACTAGGGGGTGAGAAGTTTAATGAAATATCAAAGTGCTGAGCCTGTTTATTTATGATAGGCTTTTCCCACAAAAAATGCAGAGCTTCCTTAATTTTAAGTTGATGATAGGTGCTTGCCGAATCCAACATTTTGAAAAAAACTATAATTGCAAGCCTTCTTACATTTATCGGAACTCTTTAGGTGTTTATAGATGTACAAAATCCAATCACAAAATTATAATGAATTAGTTGCTTCATATGAGAGGAGAATGTAAAAAGGAGAAGAAGATGCAATGAATACTTGAGTCAAAATCTTCTCAGAAGGGCACAAAGCAGCATTTTGAAACTTCTGAAGGGTCTTGCCATCCAGGTACCCTCTCGGCTACAGGACATCTTGCGTACCATGAAATGCTGTTTAACGTAAACGATAATCTTTAATAGATTTGCCCCCAATGATAAGAAAACGGAAAAAGGAAGGAAAAAGATGCTAGAACGGTATGGATTTACAGGTCTACCTAGGGATCGCGCTACGGGAAAAATGCTAATTTTGTAGAAACTCCTTCAGTTTCGTTTTGAACGTAGTAAGTGTGGAAATTATTCTAAATTATAAATGGGATATCATCCAAGTCTCTACTCCAGAGAATAAATTATTGTTTGAGAACTCTAGGTTCAACCTTGGAATCCAGCTATCCAGATACTGAGTTCTTGTTGAGTAGCTCGATAATTCAGCTCTGGAAACAAGTTAGGCTGTAAGACTGTCCGCGCAGAGACCGTTCACTATCTTATAGAACAGTGGCTCTTAACCTGGATTCGATCGAGCCCAAGGGGTTCGGTGTCTCAGTTCCAGTGTCTTGTGTGAAATTCATGTTTTAATGACTTTATTCATTGAACACAATGATTTTTCACGGTGAACACCTGAGGGGGTATGGGACATTGCCCCCAATAATTCATCCAGACTGTATATAGAAGTGCTTTACACTGTACTCATAACTCATTTATCCCTTGATTTCTACCGAGTGTAGAGCCCAGGGGCATCAAAACACGGGTACGGGAAGTGTAGAGATCTTGATTTTGTTATGTGACAAGTTTATCCTTTGTTCAATCTTGGCACAAGTGTGGTAGGAATTTCATTTTCGAACTTGGTCTAAGAGTAAGACGCTAATGCTTCAATTCTTGAATTCGCCTGCTCCCTGCAAAGACAACGTATAGAAAAAGACCCTGTTGGGGGCGACAGAGAGCTTTTTCCCTCTCCCCCTAGTCTCTGTCATGAAGCCAATGCAAGATATCTGGGGCTGACTATATCTTTTCCTCAGTGTATTGGCATGTGATGAGACTTTTCTGCTACTACCATCGGTTCACATAATCACTTACTTTTCTTCGTTATAAATATCCAAATCGCGATGAAGCTAGTTGAGGGATCAGTTTCTGCTCAGCATGGAAATCATTGATGAAAACAAACAAATTTATTCTGCAAAAGGGCGTTTTCCGAAGTTCTAGAGGACATAGCTGAGAGAAATTTTTCTGGGACCCCCATTTTGTCATAGCATGCCTATAAAAAGAACTATTTTGGTAAATACTTTTGATCTGTTGGCCTAGATGTTTGACATACAGGAGATTCCCGCCTTCTACTGGACGTCTAAATCTATGTCCCCCCCCCCCCACCTCCCAATCCAGTTCAGCTGTCTACAGGCCTGGCAAACGATGCATAGTATAGTTTTGTATTAATGTTGTATATAGTTATATAGAAATGTTTTGAATTTGAAGAAAAAGCAATACATTTAATTTTTCGAACTAAGAAGAGATCGATCAGTGCATGTATGCAGTCTTTTGGGCTCGGTACCTCCAAAACGGTTAAGAACCACTGTTATAGATCATTACTGCACTGTCAAATTGCATTGTATTTGACACTGACATCTCCAGCCATCCTTTAAGCTAGAGTTCTCTATCAAAGTTTTTGCTCTAGTTTGTAAACGGAAATGATGTTGGAAACTTTGTGTCCGATAAACTGCTCCATAGGTCGTAACTGCATTTTCAAATGACTTTCAAAACGTATCTTATACACCTGATCAAGTTTAACCTGTGCTAGTATATTCAAAAGTCTGTGGAGGGACGAGAGGGTAGCTTTACTTTTACATTTGAGCTTTTCATAATGCTAATACAATGTTAGGTTTTAGTCCACATTAATCCCAAAGTATTTGACTACCATATGTAAAAAGCTAGCTTTTGAACAAATGCACTTGTCATAGAAAGAATTGTCCCATTGCCCCATCTACACAAGCAAACATTAGGCTTAATAGCATTAACTTAATGCTATTATATTGTATGTCGCCTGAAATATCCCTTTGTTATCATATTACATGTTTTTATCAATAGACTTTTATTTTATATTATTTCACTGGAATATATATTTTATAAGACCTCATAGGGAGCAATGTGCTTTTCAAATTTAAGTCGGTCGGCATACTTTGCGTATACCTGCAAAAGACCTAGCAAAATGCTGGGTTGTTCCTTTGATGGTTTCTAGAACTAAAGTTCCAGGTTGCTTTGTATAACGTCTTTTTGCAACCCTACGGACCGCATTTGAAAAGCATTGTAGTCAAAACACAAAGGTATGGATTAGTGTCAAAAGCTGGTATGGCTTGGTAGTGGCAGATAACATTGAGAAGACAACTAATTTGTTTATACGGCAGACATTGATTATTTTTCTTTGTTTACACTTGTAATCATTATGTTACCATACGCCCTATTGGCGTAAGCGTGCGTCATCATTGAGATTGTTGGAAGGCCCTAATGCAGTGTACATTCGAAGCCAAGCCTTTCATACCTCTTTAGAAACTTCACATCTTTGAATAGGGTATCAGTCCATTATTTGCGTCACGATATCTATGAGCTTAGGAATGAAGATTCAAGATGGCGATCAACTTAAACTGAATCTGCAGTGATAGGTGTTCCCATTCTATGATTGGCTAAAAACTGCCTAGACTGTGTCTGTTCTATGTTAATAGTATATTTCCGAAGTGTAAACTGCAAATTCAAACCGTCGTCTCTTCGCATAATGAATAACACCATTTCCTACGCAATCAATGCAAAATTGTTCGTCCTTTACTTCAGACGTCTGCTGCGGAGAAATCAAGGGTGCTGTCCTTGTGCTCTACCAACAGGACCAAGGTGGGCGAGACTTGCCTTTTCGATTAAAATAATTCCTCAAAACCCATGAATGGATTGAATCCCCTATTTTTATAGGAGTTTTATGAAAGAAAACATGTTACTTATAATCTAAGAATACACAACTTATACAAACTTCGAACAATCAAGACAATGAACTTTGGTCTCGATTCAAAATAGTTTTTCTATAGTCATTTTGGTGAAAGATGGGGTCTGGGGGCTTGCACCTAGAAGAAATTTTTTGAGTTAATGCCTTCTAGAACGTCGGGAAATGCCCATTTGCAGCATAGCATGTTCTTATGTCATCATTGATTATAGGATTCCATCGAGTTTTGAAGATTTAGAACGAAAAGGAAAAGACTAAGTCAAGCTTTCCTTTTGCGTGCAAACTTACACTACAAGCAATACAATCTTGCGCTAGTACACCAAGAAAAAACAGTCTACCCCAAATGTGGGCTACACGGATTGCACTCAAGGTGCAGAAGCGACATTTTTCCCGTCAGGTTCGTCATCTACGCACTATCTTTGCAGTTGGAAAGCAGATCCAAAAATCGAAATTACTGCAACAACTCGTGCTAATTCTGAAAAGTTAGTGGCGGACCGCAAAAATTACTTGGAGGGCCGTAGTTTACCCATCCCTGATCAAAGCATTTATATTTTGTATGGATGGCTTGAATTAGTACTTTTTACCAGCTTTAAGTATTGATGATTGATTGATTAATTGATTGATTGATTGATTGATTGATTGATTGATTGATTGATTGATTGATTGATTGATTAAAGGGAAAGTTCGGGAAAAACTAGAATTTGATATGCTGTGGAGAATGTCGAAAAACCCCATGATGCATGTAAAAGCGATAATATTTCAGATCATAGGGTTTTTCGACATTCTCTACAACATAACAAATTTTAGTTTTTTCCCGAAATTCCCCTTTAAGCCTGGTACTCACTGGACGATTATCATCATTGTTACAATCACGATAAGCAATTGTCGTGATAATCTTCAGTGAGTACATCAACATTTTCGCGATAATCGTGGTAATACCCCGACGATTATCAGGAAAAGATATCAAACCGTCTTGATATTTTTTCGCGGTAATCGTGACAGATTGCAGATACATCTATTGGTTATAGGCATTTGTGACGGAGGAGGCATGTAGGAAGCTAAGGAAGTTTCGGAAAGCAGTGACTATTTGCAGATATTCTGTGTAAGTTGAGCATTGAACATTTAGAATGAAACCCTAAAATTTGCTGAGAAATTATCTGAAGCCGTAAGAAAGTTTCCGTCCTTTTTGTGACAAAATTGATTCAGAAACTGCCTTTTCTTTGCTACCGATCTCTAAGCCCCTCCTTTTTCTGCCTGCATTTTCTTCATATATAAAAAAGGCCTATCATTGCACGAAGCCTTCTGTTTATATGGACAGTCATATTGAAGCGACAATTACCATGGCAATCAGTGAGTACACGAACCCTCAACACCTGCTCTCAAGAAGGAATTCAATCGTGATTATCGTTGTCGTGATAATCGTCCAGTGAGTACTACCAGGCTTTAGAGGTGCAAATGATTCATATCAATGATGATCACCACAAAGATTAACAAGCGATTTGCAAATTATATCATATCATTCTTCCCCTGCAGATGAATTTTGCCGCTATTGCCCTATTGGTTTTATTTAACCAAACGATTCATGCTATTTTCACAGAAAGAAATTTACTGTTGTCTGTACCTCACCATCATCATCTTGTCTTGTCTTGTCTTTCCCATTTCGCTCCGAAGGGGGCCTAGAACTGACCCTGGGGCCAGTTTTCGCCTGTCATTTGTTTACCAGAGGTGATCTAGCCGGCTACAGTCAATCCCCTCTGTTACCCCAACAGTTACTAGGCAGAGCTGTAGTGTGAGCCATTGAGTCTGCTTTCAATGAAGGGGCCTGGTTGAACAGTTGCCACAGGTCATCAACATCTGCCCTACTTCTGAATCTCTGCGACTCACTATCAACTTAAAGGGCTGTTGTCTCTCTGTGCTCGCTCACCACCACGTGGAGGTCTCCAACTATGGGCTAGCCATCATCATTATCATTGTCATCATCATCATCATCATCATCATCATCATCATCATCATTATCATCATTATCATCATCATCATTATCATCATCATCATCATCATCATTATCATCATCATCATCATCATCATCATCATCATCATCATCATCATCATCATCATCATCATCATCATCATTATCATCATCATCATCATCATCATCATCATCATCATCATTATCATCATCATCATCATCATCATCAAAATTACATTTTGCAACCCTTGCTGGTCGATGCAAATGTCTGCACATTACACTAACCACTCTTGTTGCTGATATGGAGTCTACATAGACTGTACAAGGGTTCTCAGTTTCTTTGGCTTACTATATTATCAGGCAAGGTATTCCAAGTGGATATAATCGAAAAGAAGAATGTAAATTTTACAGCATCAACTCTTCCTAATTTGGGCATAATCTTTTTTGAGTTAGAATTTCTTTTCTTTCTATAAGCTGCCAAAGAAAAATAATTTAAGGGTTTTAAAGCAACCTAATTCGTAAGCATTATGTGAACATATTTCAACTGAAACAAAAATCTAATCAGTTTGAGTGTGTCCCATTTTAAATGCAACAACTGCCTATATGTGGATCAACTCGAATCGAAAGTCTCAGACTGGAATAATTATGCTTACACAACCCTACATATGTTTCAAACGTCCAATGATGTTTTGGTGCCCTTTGACAAGCTTTTACAGAGCAGCACTGCCCCCTCCCCAACTCTATGGCATTAGACTGTAGGAGCGAGAAGGGTAGCGGCTAGAGTGTTCGTTCATAGGGGAAACAGTCGAAGATTCCGGGTACCATCGATTCTTGGCTGTACGTGAGCTCATTCTCCATCCAGCAAGTCATCGATGACAGGATCTAGCCACCCTTTTTCACTTAACAGCCAATAGCTCTACTCATGACAGTGTGAGGGACCACACCTCCTCCTTCAAAATATGCTGTTACTGAGTATTTACCGACAATTCTGATTACATCAAGGTAGCTAAATTGCTTTAATTAAAGCATGACAAGGATTGCAGGTTTGAAAGGGTATATGAACTGATCTACCGGCTCCGATTAACCGATTATAGTGTAATAGGTTATAGGGTAAATTGAGCTGCCCAACTTGCGAAATTGTCCGGCTTTGCTGGAATTTCATTGTCAAATATTCACCTTCAGATCAATGGATTTCATTTTCTAGTTCTGCATGGATTTTACTTCAACTTTTCAATTGATGTTTGATGGTATAAGCAAAGTTTAAGCATTCTAATGACACAGTTCAGATCATATACGAAAAGTAGCGTCAATCGAAACACAGGACCAAGCCTCTAGTTTCAGTTGTTGTACACCCCTCTATGCGTGGAATGGTATTTAGGAGGTCATTGTCGGTGTTTTGCTACTATTGTGTTTACTAATCAGATATAAAATAATTGAATTCATATAAAAACTATGAAATAATTTTTTGATGTGTGTTTCGAAGGAGCATTTGAAGAGTCTATAAATTTCAGTCAACAAAAGCATTTTACCAAAGTCATCCTCTCATGTTGACAGACCGGAGGTGAAAGAAGACGCTGATTGACTGCCGCCAAAATGTCACCGAAACTAGTACTATGCTTGATTGTAGCAACGTTCACAGCTTCCATATGCAGCATCGAAGGTTAATCACTACTTCAAAATGTACATTACTCTTATCTAGTGGCGTAATTAACACGCCCAGGCTCGTTAAGAACGTTTTATATTTTTTCTTTTAAAATATCACCTACAGCTGATAACTAGGCATGGATATATACCATGCCGTGCCTGACGCAAGGAGACACAAAGTATTCCAACCTACTGACAGAACAGTACCTAGAATTTTCAGAAATATCCGTTTGCTCTTTTTTCTATAAGAATGAAATTTTTTGCACAATACTGAGGCTCAAAATACTAGGGCTCAACGAAAAATCAGGCATACCTAAGAAAATAGTCTATCGTTCATTCAAAGAGCAAAGTATAAAAAGATTTAAGAAAAGAACAGTGCATGAACGGTTAAAGAAAAAATACCTAGAGCTGCTAATATAGCAAAATCAATTCCTGACGTTACCATTGTTTAATCAAGTTGTCCTCTATATTTTTTAATATGATCGATTTTTACTTCTATGATTATGCTGTTGGTGATTAATAATTAATATTGCAATCTTTTGAATATACTAGCAACAAAAGTGCAGTCAAACCAAATGATGGAGTCAGTTTCTGACTTGGAAAGGGATGGTAATGATGTGAGAATGAATAACATGAATAAACCAAAAGATGATGAAGAGCAAAGTGATGAAGGTGAAGATCAAGACCCTGATGAAGACGCCCATGAAGATGAAGATGCAGTTGAAAATGAAGTCGACCGCTCAAATATGAGAAGCGAAAATGAAAATGATGGAGATAACGAAGATGGTATAGCAAAACTTGCCTATGTTATCTCACTATTCAGTTCATGAACGTACCTCTGAATTACCTCATTATGCTGTTCATAAACGTACATATCGTATGGATCTACCTCTGCACTTGTCCCACCTCTCATGATGCATAGCTGAAGCTTGGTGAACACTACTTCCTAGTGCATGCCAACACTCCTGCAGATTGCGGGAGTTTCCCGCTATTTTCACTTTAGACCAACCTCCCGCACGCAACCATCAAATCAGAGAAAGTATCCCGCAATTTTTGCCTCTGACAAGGTTTCTAACAAGCAATCGAACGAGCATTTAGGCGCTTTTGATTATACTTGTTGTGCTTGATATCTAAGTCCATTTATTATCAACTGCAAGCGAAATAAAAGAAATTAGTACTAATATTAATAAAAATCTGGCTCTTTTATCATGTATAAGGATTTGAATTCTAGTCACTGTATCGAAGAGTATAAGAAGGTATCACGATCTTTGTTTTTGATTGTTGCTGTTCCTTTTTCAAATATTACTTATTTATAGACCATTAAAAATATAGAAGTCGAAGAAATGCGGGCATTGCAACTGTAGGATCTAAGACCTTTATTTATGGATTAAGATATTTATAATTTTCATCTTCATGTTTTCTTTTCTCACCTTCTTGTTTCTTGTAAATAGTTGGCCTAAATTAGACTTGTCTTAACTACTGTAAATAGCCAACTTTAATCTAAAGAGTTTATTATTATTACTATTTTTGTACCACTGTGACAGCCAATTGTACATTGCCTTATATAGTGAGATGTATAATTGTAATTAGTTGATATATTGTTGAAATGAAAGTTTGAAAAAAATATCCTCCTACTCTGATATCCTTGCAAAGCTCCTTCATCCTCATATGAGAATGTTGGCATGTATGGAATTGATGAACTCATTGATTAACCTCCATTTATGCCTTATCCTATAAGGGGACCGTCGTTTATACCTCTGGGTACCAGGTAGGGTTAGGGTTTCAAAAATGCTCAAAAGCTTTGCATCCTTTCCATTTTTGCCTAAAAATTCTCGTACCTCGTTGAGAAATAGGTAAAGCATTTGATACCCCCGCTGCTATCTATAGAATTGGTTTTTTCAATACACATTTTCTGCAAATACTTCAGATTTTACAAAAATATTCCCTTAGAAGATTTAATGCCCCTCAAAAGCTCTCCAGAAAGGTCAATACTCCAAAATCATTCCTTTGGAATTTGGTTTCATACTCTCTCAAATTCTTTCCCACCCCAGTAAGCAGAGTTATAAATGGCTGAACCTAAACAAAAGTCATGCTATACAAACGAAAACATGTGATTGCTTTTTAATCCTGCAGATGAAGATGAAAGAGAGGACGAGGGCGTATCGAGCGATGAGATTGAAGACTGCTCAAAATCATCAGGTGAGGATTAGAAGTGTATTGAAAATTTGCTTTCAAGGAAAACTTTCAAAGAATAAATAGCTGATGTCCTGTGCATTTGATTCAGTCCGAGATATCTATCAAACTACCTAACTAACTTACTAAATATCTAACTAACTAACTACCTTGCCAACTAACTAACTAACTACCTAACTAGCCAGCTAAGTAACTATCCACCTAACTAGTCAACTAACTAACGAACAAACTAACTACCTAGATAACTAACTAACTACCTAGATTACTAACTAACTACCTAGATTACTAACTAACTACCTAGATAACTAACTAACTACCTAGCTAACTAACTAACTAATTAGCTAATAAACTAGTGAATTAATTAACCAACTATCTAATTAACTACATAACTAACTAATGGCTAGTCCAAAATGGAGCACTTAGAATGCTTATAATGCATTCCAAGCATTGATATTCTTTATGCTATGAGTGAATAGGATACTGCATAGATTGCTCATTGCTCGAGGCAGACTTCGAGCAGAGGGCGATTGCCCTTTCTCCATGATACAGAAGCTATATAGCGAGGCACTTGAGGATGTTTTTGTATGCGCGTCAGTTTCTTCACTTTTAGGCTTCATTTTCCCATAAGAAAGGCCAGAGTTCCATGATGGAAGGGTTACAGCCCCCCTTGCACCCATCTTGGGACAGTCCTGGCTTTGAGACTTAATGCTTACTCAATGCTCATTGCTTACCCAGGAGAAACTGGGTACATAGTGAAAACACTAGAAAAAAGGGGGAGCAAAGAAAGGAACTGGCTACCTTACTTCATTTGCCAATGGCCAAACATTGATACCTTCCTCAAGAGGTGCCTCCCCGACAACAGAGAGTATATAGAGCCTTATCTCAACCATTACTGTTTTTTCTTCTTCTTAGATATGTGTCAAATGGGCGTTCAGCCAGTCGGGTGCTATAGAGATTTAACCCACAATGTTCGTACACTGCCAAAACTGTTGGTAACACATCGTGACGCATCAAGTCCTGTTTTCAGCAGGTATTTTGTGTGGAAAATGGGCAAAGCTTCTATCAAAAGGTAATTCAATTGTGTACGGTATTAAGTTATATAATACAAGTACGTAGCTTTGGGTATTATTCTTCAGAGGCCTCTCAAAAAAGCATAATTAGATCGGCAAATGCATTACCCATCTGCGAAAGAGCTTAGCTTTTAGGGCTCTTATACCCCTTCCCCCCAAGGAAGAGGGTAGAGGGAGCAGCTAACCCCCAGGCGCCACTGACATCACATTGCAAGTTAGATGAAGGAATCTATGCGGATTTTAAAGCAGTACATCAAGTAGCATTACATAGTCAAGTGAGAGAAATTTGACAGTTTAAAAGTTATAAGCACTCAGCGGATCTGTTGGCATTTTGACTGATGTATGTACATGGCTCACACAATTTTGCTGCATGAAACATGGAATTTTTGCATGTTTTCCTCGTACCCTCATGTCCTAAGCCTCTCCTCCAGTACTCGACACAAAATTAAATAAGCAATGTTCAAAAGTCTTTCCCTTTAATAGGCGTCGGATCTGAGAGGAATATAAGGACATGCAAGAAACAACAAGCATTCCTCTTATATCTAAGGATTTTTACTTCTCTATCTTATATACCTTAATTCACATTGAAGATTGCTGTGTGAATGTATCGAGAAAGCACGAAAAATGAAGATGTCTTACGTTGCGTTACAATTCTACGGTGAATGTTGGAGTAGCAAAACAGTTGCAACAGATTATGGCAAACAGGGTAAATCAACAAAATGCGTGAATGGCAAATATAAGCCTTGCAAACCAGGTGAATTTTGTGTTGGGAAAGCAAGAACAAATTATGTCTACGCCATCAGTAAGTATACATGATAATGAAAATAGCTTCTAAGAACATGAGGCTCAAATGGCCAAAATCTTAAGAATATCTTAATAAAATCACGAGGCTCAATTTCCAAAATTATGTGTTTGTGTTGGCTAAAAATCGATATTTCATCATTATTGCATTCAAAACTATAGAGATGGAATTCCAATTCAAGTATGCAAGATTAACAACGACAGTGTAGCCCTTTTTAGTCAATCTTTTTCAGAAAAAGTTAAGAAAATCTCAGACTCAATTTGGGGAAAACTTAAGAAAATTGAGGCTCAGGTACAATGATGGCTTTCTTATAAGAAAAACGTATAGTGCAGTTGTGCGATATTTATACATATACATAAATACATATATACATATATACATATATATATATATATATATACATACATATATATATATATATATATATATATATATATATATATATATATATATATATATATATAAATATATACACACATTTGAATGCAAAAACAAAAATTGTGTAGAATGTTACCTTAGTGATGAATAAACTATGATGCTACTAAGTAATGACTGACATGCTACTAGTCAGTGGGGGGGGGGCACTACGAGAGGACTAAATAGGAAACTCATCCTTCCAGTTATCTCTAACATCAATTTTCCAATTCCTTCAAATTGGATATTAAAATTCAGTGCGGTGAGGGGCCTCTAGCAAAATCTGGTTCCTTTTTACTTCATACCATGCCTCATTATTAGGCTCTCATCACGTCTTTTATTCTAAACTGTTGTATTAAGATAGAATGATGCTCACCCACTAAAGTCTCATCTAGTCCGTGACGGCTGGCAGCTCCTATGATGATCATGATCTCTAGCCCATGATTAGACCAATTGGTGTAATGTGGACACAGAGAGAGCTGCCCTTAAGCTGATATCGAATCATTTTGTAGAGATTCGAAATTGAGGGAAATTTCGATGACCTTTGGCAGACTGTCTAGCCAGAACCCTTCGGCGACAAGCAGGCTCAGTTTTTTACATAGCAGCTGTTGGGATGACGGAATGAATTCAAGGTTAAATGATTCATTCGCCTCTTCCGAACAATTGATAGGTCATTTGAGGAGCGTAGTGAAAAGGGGGCTTTCATGCTACACTACCAGCTTCAGAATCTGAAGTCACTCAAAAGTAGGTATAAGGCATCTGGTCAATGAAGATTTGCATTCATCACCTGATATTCTTAATCTGTTTACAGGGATTTAGTGCTAGCTTTTCATCAAGGGGACTCAAAACTGAGTTTTGGAGACCATGCCCTTTAAGGTGCGCACAAAATACCTCCAACTCATTCCTCGATATTCTACTGAGGACCAAGCTTGTTTCAGGCTAAAGCATTATATTGCACCGTGAACAAATATCAGGAGGAATTTGCAAGCCTCGAGCAAAGTAGATAAATGTAAGAAACATATAAAAACATTTAATAACTTAACACTCTAAGGAGGGTGAGCTCCACCATTCTCTTGGACAGATTGAACAAGTGGACCTGCACCCCATGAGCCCCCCAGAACTACATCTTTGGTTTGCATCCTAAACGCCATTATTGTTTCTGCTTTAGATTCAATGATACCAACACCTTGCAAGTTAAAGTACAAGACCGTTGGATGCTATCATGATCCAGTTACAGTTGAAAAGCGTCCCCTGCCATACTTGCTTGAGAGCAACCGCGACATCACTAGCCACGCATATTCACATACGCTCAGTTGGACAAATTATCGCACATCTCTTGCAAAGTAAGTGGGACTTCATTTCTTTCAATCTTTCCTATCTTTCAGAGCTACCCAACTTATTTAATAATGCGTTATAAAATAGACTAGCTATCAGATAAACCACTTACATTGCATGTTGGGCAGGGCATTTTGAGTATGTCATTAACATTGGTCTATAAGCAACTATGTACTTAAGCGTGCGCATAGGTTTCAGGCACGCAGCAGAGGCGTTTACTTTGTGATGTAAATAATTAGACTATATAGGAATGCACCTTTTCTTCTTGAACTCAATATTGTTTCATACAAGGACAATCGAATCTTAGTAGCACCTGAATGATACTCAAAGTCTTCATTTGAACTTTTTAAGCTTCCAAGAAGCTGAATGGCAAATGAAATTAGAGTTACTTATTGGCTCCAACCCAGACCCCTTATGAGCCTACTTCCATATTTACGTATTTGACTAGTGCGGCGTTTGGATAGCCCTGAACGATGCCAGTAAGCAACGAATAGGAGGTTTTAGCAGTAAGTCTTTTGCTGCAACAATGCTTGAAATTTGCTGAAGGCTCGACAATTCAAAAGCTCGAAGACATCTCAATACATGTGAGCGTGTGTTTACTGGGAATAGCAATAGCAATGCAATGCAATACAGACTAGTAAGTTGTTATAGTTATAGCAATGCAATGCAATGCAAACTAGTAAGCAGCTATAGCTATAGCAATGCAATGCAATGCAAACTAGTAAGCAGCTATAGCTATAGCAATGCAATGCAATGCAAACTAGTAAGTAGTTATAATTATAGAAATTCAATGCAATGCAAACTGGTAAGTTGCTATAGTTATAGCAATGCAAACTAGTAAGTTGTTATCGTTGTAGCAATTCAATGCAATACAAAGTAGTAAGTTGTCATAGCTATAGCAAGGCAAACTCTATTGAAACAATGCAAATCACTAAACAGTTATTCGTGTTATTTACATTAACAAGGGGGGATATTTTGCAAGAGTAGGTCCAATAGAAGCAATGCTTGCACTCACGATAGCACAGTTTGAAAAACTACCATTTTCTACTCATATTACTATAGACGTGCGAGTACTAATCCTATCTAGTGGAGTAATGGTTTTGTTATTTTGAAGAAATTGCTTCCACATTTTTAATGTTGTCGCACATTCTTTCTCATAGTCTCGCCTGCTCATGCGCAACCAAAGCCCATGCCAAAGGGTATAAATACTTTGGAATTCAATATTTCGGAGAATGCTGGAGTGGACCAGGGAGCACTTCGTATAAAAATTACGGAGGATCTAATGTATGTAAAAGTGCAGCCTTTCAGAAGTGCAATGTTGGAGCAGGTAGTACGCAATGCCTCTGCACAGGAGATCAATTTAGCAATTACGTTTACCAGCTGGGATAACAAACTTTTATGATGTACTTTACTGACATTCTCATTTTCATGTAATAAGGGCTTTTTTATATATCTTGTTTTTCATAAAGTTATGTCGTCTTTTTTGCTGAATATTCTCTCCATTCTTTTCGATCATCTAATAAGGTCGTGGTAATATTTTCTAAAGCAGAATAAAGCAGCAACAGGTCGTGGAAACTGATTCCAAATTACTTTTTGTCCAATGGGCTAAAGGTACAAAAGCAAAGAGGCATGTTATAAAAATGTTTTTGCTTAATGTCAACAATGCAATTGTTCCGGAACTTAACAGTTCTTATTTAGAATAGAACCCCTCTAGCCTTTAGCAACAACTGACCTTGTTATAGGACTGCCTCAATCAGCGAATAAGATCGATCAGGTTGATTAGATTGTTTGATTATAGACATTTCTCAACAGTAAATAAACATTCACAATTAACAAAAGCTTACTTATGCATACAGTACTTTGCTCATGTGAAAAGACCTGACAAAATGTTGAGTTGGCTGTTTTATTTTCTCTGAATTTGAGTTCTAGATTGTTTTATATACCGTTCTTCTGGAGCACTCCGAACCGTCTTACAAACAACTTTAGCCCAAAACAGAAGAGGATGGGTTATTGGTATACGCAAGTATACATTCATTGTGGTAGATAATTTTGAAAAGACAACTGGTTTGTTGATGGGAACGTAATTAGATTTTTCAGTTTTCACCCCTGTAATGCATTATGTTACCAATAAAAAGCTCTGGTTCCGATGAGATTATCTTTAGCCCCCTAAAGTAAAGGTAGTCCCGCTCTCCAGCCCCCTACTCAACACAAGTAATGACTGGTCCCTAATACAGTGTACTGGTATTCTAGCTCCGATTCATCGATTGAAGAGGTAATTTGAGATGATCAACTCGCCAAATGCTCCTCAATTGTCAAGAATTCAGGTTAAGATCAATGGATTTCATTTTCTAGTCCTGCGTGGATATTACTTCAAATTTGAATCAATATTTGATATTAAGAGCAAAAGTTACACAGTCCAAGAACACAGTTTAGATCATATAAGAAAAGGAGCATCAACCGAAACCCAGGATCAGGCCTCTAGTTTCGATACTGCTATACTCCCCTAGAGCTGTAGAATGATAACTATTACACCAACTTATCAGCTACAGACACAATTGAGGTCTCTTCAGCTAATGAGTAATCTCCTGAATGTGCACTACGAGGGGGCACATTGTTAATGTATAAATCTCAGTCAACAAAAGCATTTGGACTACAATCATCGACTCCAGTCGCGGTGAAACATTGACAAAGCGAGGTGAACGAAGAGGCTTATAGACTGCCGTCAAAATGTCACCGAAGCTGGTACTATGCTTGCTTGCAGCTACATTCACAGCTTCCATATGCACCGTCGAGGGTAAGTCGCTACCTTTAACAAATTTAGTATCGAAGCTACTGTTATTCAGTATTATCCTTATTTAGCGGTGTAAGTGAGATTTAAAGATTCATTAAGAATTTTGCATGGTATGGCCATAGCATTACATGACTTCTTTTATAAGAAACCAGTTTTAGGAGCAACCTAGTATTAGCCAGCCTAAAATTTAAGAAACTCTTAGAACTACAAAGAAAGAGCTAAGAAACTTTACACAAATAGCACATTGAAATCGTTACCAGGTTCAATGTAATACTATACCAAAACAATGTGAACATGCTTTAGAATTTAACTCACACTAACGAATTTCGCTTGCTGTAGGGCAAATAGTTTGCTACCTTCACATGAAATCGTTACCTGGTTCAACGTAAAGCTGTACCAAAACAATGTGGATATGACATCGCTTTAGAATTTAGCTCGAGCTGACGCTTTTGTTTGTCATAGGACAAATTGGTTGCTATATACCCCTTCTACGTACTCTTTCACATCAATGTAGTTCGCTATGCTAAGAAACTTTTAGAACTTAAAATATGGCCAAAAATTAAGCAGTTTAGTACTAGGCCTTGAGCTAGGTTTCTTATGAAAAAACGTGTATTTCACACACAAAGCAATGAAGCCTTGCTTCCTGAAAACCTCTTAAGTGTCCACTCCTTGTTTCAACAGCATGTGGGCCGCTAGGAGGTGTACTAACACAAACTAATGTTAGCTACAGTACAATTCTAAGTCTACTTGCATGCAAGTCGCTCTATTGCAGTTGCGGGTCATTGCTCGCATATCAAAAAGATTTTGTAGGAATAGTCCCTGCCTTCGTGAACAGCATCATTACGCAATACTTTCTGTATAAACTTAGACGATAATAATGATTGCTCATTCTGAGATATTTCTCAATCGAGTAGCAAATAAAAGTATTCTCTCTGAGTTTCGATTGCCGCTACAATTTGTGTAAAACTGAGAACTGTACATCTGATTGCGTCAATGCTGGGTGCAGTTCAGGCATCTACTGTTACCCTTGCATCTCTTTGGTATCGGGCACAACTGCATCGGTATTAGCTAAAGAAGTCTAATGGGCGAATGCAAGACTACTACATGTATACATACATGGACTATTTCATATCAGGGGTCGCGGCGCGAATATTTGAGTGGGGGGGCCAGAAAGTCGATAAAATTTTAAATCTGCCCCACTATGCTTGGATGACAGATAAAATTGTGCGTCCCAAAGAGCATAAT
>OLMO02000294.1:3849217-3863931 GCA_900291935.2 Cassiopea xamachana | reverse complement strand
GTGTTTTTTGCAATACGTAATTTCCCCAAGAATACAGTAAAATATATCAATATCATCATGATGTCATCGTGTGTATGCAGTTGACAATGTTGTGCGCTATTAGTATTGTTTGTTGTTCGTTTTCAAGATGTGTTGATTAGCACATTGCATATTCAGTGTTGTACCTTGGATAGATAAAATGCAATTGAATAATTTAATCTATTTTTTCACGTATTCACTTTTGAGATTCCAAAATAGAATAATAATGGTTCTAAAAATTTCATCTTAGCAAAAAGTGAGGGGGGGCCAAGGCCCCCCCGGCCCCCCCGTCGCCGCGACCGCTGCATATATAAATACAAGACTGAATGGCTGTACTTTTGAAATGCACCTTAAAGAGAACTGATATAGTGGCATTAGAGTAAAAAGAATATATTTTTTTGTGTTTAATGCATGCAGCTGGCTCTCATCAACATAGCAAAGCTACCCAACTTGTATCTGGTAAACAAGCACCAGACCAACAGTGAAGAACTTCAAGTGAAAACTTTCTTTCTCTTCAGTTAAGGCATAATAATTTGTTTCATTTAAATGCCTAGATACAGGACAATAGACAACTGAACTTGATTGATGGGCATGAAAGCAGATGTCAATCATGCCGGAGTAAAAATGACGGCGTAGACCGCCCTTATGTGTACAACCTACGTGAATTATTAGGGTACAACACCCCCTGCTCCCATTGTCTATGAGCCAGTAGATATGAAGCATCTCCTTGACACTGTAACATAAATGGTTGAGGATAATCTATGGGACAGTTTTTGTTGTATCCTTTTTGTGGTAGGCTTGCCTTTCATGTAATCATATGTAATAATCCTACTGCGTTAACCTCAGAACCAAGCCAGTGCTTTGCTCTATGGACTCCAATGCTTTCCACATTACTCACATACTCTAGTGTTTCTAATAGAAGGGGGTGTGAATAGAAAGGGGTGTTCATGTCGGCTAGTTTTAAATAATAAGAGGGTGCCAATTGAAGGGGCTATGCATGTCAGCAGCTATTCAATAGAAAAGGAGTGCTAAGAAGTGGTTCATGCTGGTAAATTGTTTTATCAAGAGGTGATGTAATTTTCTGCGTGTTCTGATCATGATCGATTTGAAAAAATTTAATAGAAGGGGGTTTTAATAAGCAACGGAGATGAAGGAAAATTCTCCTGAAATTGATAGACGGAGGGCTGTCTATTATAAATACCAGAGTATGCTTTTGCCATATAATATTTCATGAGGTATCAGGACAATAAACAGTTCTATAACGATGAATATTATAATGATTGTGTAGGTAGTGAAGATGATGAGAAGCGCATGCTTCAAGACCTTCACGGTCATAAGCGAGTACTCACTTCGCAGAAATTTAAAACTGGTGCAGATGTCAATGGCCTGTGAACCAGGTTGGAAAACTTGCA
This sequence comes from Cassiopea xamachana, assembly GCA_900291935.2. Taxonomy (NCBI): domain Eukaryota; kingdom Metazoa; phylum Cnidaria; class Scyphozoa; order Rhizostomeae; family Cassiopeidae; genus Cassiopea; species Cassiopea xamachana. The sequence goes on along the minus strand of OLMO02000294.1, from coordinate 3,862,501 downwards.
CTCACCTAGGGTGCATTTTATGTCAAACTCACGCCAGAGGTACGCCAGTAGCTCCTCAGGTGTACACCAACGTTGACAGAAAACAGTATTTGCTTCTGACTGAGCCAACGACTAATGGAAATGGCTTCAAAACAGGAACAAAATGTTCAAGAGTAGGCATTGGAGCATGGTTACAGTCCTAGATGGATTAGGGGGGTACAGCCTCCTTTGTTTAAATCCATAAGAGACCCTGGGGGAGTAGCCCCCTTTGAATGCGAAATATTCTGGAAATGTCTCTTTAGTTTTTCTACTTTGCTCAAATTTTGCAAGCTCATTTTGTTACTTTCGCAAACTATGAAATTATGCTATAGCCTGATACAAATGTGGAGCTTAGAGCAATATCGAGGAGTGAAGGGAGTAAATGGGAGTGAATGGGGGCTTTATTCTAAAGATCATGATCTGCAAATTTCTGGTATAAGCCCCTTGCAAAAAATTTACCGCTACGCCCCCGCTTTGCAGCTCAAAATAAGGGCCCTTGTATGGATATTTTACTATACAGTAGATACTTTCTGCTTACATCTAAGCGATTCTTTTTAAGAACGAAATGGTATAAAGTCGACCAGAATAAAGAGTACAGAACCGCAAAACTTAAGAGCTTTATGATCCACAATTAGCTTTACGTTAAGAGACAAAGTCGCTTGTCGATAGACATCAGATTTAGGAACTTAAAGACAGAATTGTTACTTGGGGTGTGGAAACCCCCATCCCAGTCTGAACCGCCTTAGCTAATTCTTGTGAGAATTCTGTCAGTTGATCTCACTGAGAGCCCCTTGACATGAAAACCATCGAAGTGATTTGAAACACCGAACTGAGGCCCCGTTTACATCATACCGTTTTCATACGAAAGCAGTATGGAGATGTTCCGTTTTAGTCCACCGTCTACAATGAACCGTTTTCCTATCCGGCATCAAATGAAGACTATTGTATAAGAAAATACTAGAGCGTATACACTATCCCGTTTTCATACGAAAACATTTCCATATCAGTGGTGTAGAAGAGGGGGTGCAGGGGCGCAGCCCCCTAGCTCTGACTCGAAGGGGATGCAACCCCTTACTGTCAGTAAATGTTGTGGAATTAAGAGAGCATGGTAGACGAAATGTTTCTTTTGAAGACAAAATGTGTGAGAAACTTGTGAGAAACGGTTGGTTTATATGATAAAAAGCTTAAAGTCGTCTTCTTGCTGGAGAACTTTCTGAGTTTCTTATATGGCAAGGTGGATCAAGTCAGAGACGAAACTTAAGGGGGTATGGTGTATTTTTGCAGGGCAACTTACTGGACCTAGGTCTAGCAACTGAGCATATTCCTATGTAGACTAACGTCCTTGTATAATTTTTTGCTTCTTTTACATCCAACGAGGTGATTAATTCCTTTACCATATAGAAATATGATTCAATCATAAGCGAAATGACTTCGCTTATTACAGTTGATTGAAAACAATTAGTTTCCATACATATATTGGGACTTTTAGGTGTGAATCAGATGGTAAGTAGGGATCAGCCTGCCGTACTATTTACACAACAAAATATGTCGAAACTTGAAGTCCCATTTGATATTCACTTCTATGTTTTTGATAAACGTATACTAAGCGTAAGGTTTAAGTCCCTGCCCTTTTCTTCAAAAGGATAGAGTAGCATAGCAGCAAATTTAATACTATTTTTCAATAGGCGTTTTCTGACCTTCTAGAAAATGTGGCCGTAAAAAACTTTGCCTGGAAGTAAGTCCCCAGACCCCCATTTTCTTCTCACTTCTCTTTCGTGTGAATGCAATGTTTTTGTGACTAGGATTCTCAATAACCATGCCTCTTCTTTTCAACAACACTAAGAAGTAGTAGTTGTAGAAGAAGTAGTAGAAATAGTAGTAGTAGTGGTAGTCATGGTAGGAGTAGTAGTAGTTGTAGTAGTGGAAGTAGTAGTAGTTGTTGTTGTTGTAGTAGTAGTAGTTGTTGTTGTTGTTGTGGTAGTAGTAGTAGTAGTAGTTGTTGTTGTTGTTGTTGTTGTTGTTGTTGCTTTTGTAGTAGTTGTTGTTGTTGTTGTGGTAGTAGTAGTAGTAGTAGTAGTTGTTGTTGTTGTTGTTGTTGTTGTTGTTGTTGCTGTTGTAGTTGTGGTAGTTGTGGTAGTAGTTGTTGTTGTTGTTGTTGTTGTTGTTGTTGTTGCTGTTGTAGTAGTAGTTGTTGTTGTTGTTGTAGTTGTGGTAGTAGTAGTAGTAGTAGTAGTAGTAGTAGTAGTAGTAGTAGTAGTAGTAGTAAAAGTAGTATTAGTAGAAGTATTTCAAGAGAAGAGCCACGACGAAAAACATGTCAGAGAGTTCTTTTCTTCTTTATTCAATTCGACATTCCATTAGTTCGACACAACATAAGATTAGATTCGACATTCCATTAATTCAACACACCATAAGATTGGGACTTAGCCGATAGACATAATCGATATTAAAACGTTTCGAGACATCATGTCTCATCCTCAGTTAATATATAAATGGCAATAGTTTTATAGATAAAATTGGGGAAAACAATAAGTGGGAAAAACAAGTGGGAAATCAGGAAAAGTATACTCACGGGGAGACCATAAATGGCAAATGAACATAAATGCCTAATTATGAAGTAGCACCAAACAGCGAAAACACTCATAATGCCTAAATAAGGAAAGAATGAAGTAACAAAACAAGGGAGCTATGGCAAACAGGCTAATATTAATCTTAGTCACGTATTCTTTACTCATTTTAAATCTAGCAAACTAAATTGCTATGAAAGCGTAAGCGCAGAATGTGAATGTACCAAACTATTTGTCCTGTAACAGTAAACATTGGTCATTGCGAGTTAAATTCTAAAGCAATGTCGTATTCACATTGTTTCGGTACTGTTTACGTTGATTCAGGTATCGATTTCAATGTGCTATTTCTCTAAAGTTTCTTAGCTCTTTCCTTGTAGTTCCAAAAGTTTCTTAAATTGTAGACTATCTAGTAATAGGTTGCTTATGAAGTAATAATGCCGTGCTAATGTCGTGCTGCACAACAAGTACTGCCATCGACGCCGCCGTGAGGGAGTCAGGGGGTTAAATTGCCCCCAGGGCCTTAAGATTCAAGAGGCCTCATTACAACCAATTCTTCAAGGTCTGGAAGACTTCATAAAGTAAACCAGCAGTAATTTTGCATGGTTAATTTCTGGACCCTGAGAACTCTCTGCTTGCTTCGCTGGCAGGGGGTCTCGTTCTTCTCTTTTGCTCCAGGGCCTCTAAATTCTCTCAACCGCCCTGACTGCTGTACCAAAGTATGCTCGTCGTACCAGATAAACCGCATTTAGGTCCAGGCCTAACAAATGCAGTATACTCTTCAGCGAAAGCTGCTGACTAGTTGTTGTTACCCCAGATTAGCTTCTAAAGGCTGGTTTCCACTTAAACGAATGCATCGATTCGACCGAGGCGGCCTGAGGTTGGTGCATGCGTAGTAGGTTCAGATATGGGTTCCCTTTCGGCTACCCTTGACGGAATCGGCTAGTTGAGAAGTTCAAACGGTTTGAAATTTTCCATCGGTCCATAATCCTCTTCTACGCATGCATCAACCTCGGGCCGCCTCGGCCGAATCGGTGCATTCGTTTAAGTGGAAGCTGACCTTAATGGTGCAGCTACTATACCACTAGTGTCCCATTATCTCCCTCTGTGGTTCCCTAAAATATAATGAGAACTGTTTTCCACAACTACTGTTATTGACGATGAGTAGTCTCTCGTTATCAAGGTTTACAACTCTCTGATAACAAAAAAGCCCAGGAATGTAGAAATATAAAGCAGCCATTTGTAGTCAGGGTTGCCAGATGGGATTTACAAAAGAAGGCCAAACAGGTGACAAAATCAGGCCATAATGCGCAAAAAAAGGCCAAATTAAAGTGCCATCAAATGTTTAATAGCGCATGCGCAGAAAGTGGTAATGCGCATACGCAGAAGGTGATTTGCATGATATGCCTTCAAAGCAAATGCAAACGGAATTTTTTCCTCTTTCTGTAACACCAACCAACAAAACAAAAGAATTAAATAAAAAATAAACATTCTATCACTGTGACGTGTGCTGTGAAAAGATGAATAATTTTGTCTCGAAATATCAATAAAATTGAGTTCTTCATCGTTTTCATCACGATTACCAGGCTGCTTACCATACATGCTTGAGTTACACAGTTCTGGCATTTTCGGTGATACCAGGAAGTCCTTGCAACACTTTCCCTGGAACTGTAACTCTGTCAGGATACGAACAATTGCTTCTAGCATGGTAGAGGACATCTGGTTTCTTGGTTTCGTTTTGGCAGCTGTCACATAAGAAAAAATTCTTTCTACCACAGCATTACTGGTTGGAGTGGTCATGCATGATAGAGTATATTTTGCCAGTTCCTGAAATGGCTTTTCTCCAAGTGTGTTTTTGTACGAAAAAACCGATACCCAGAACTTTTCAGCATTTAAAGGAATCCCATCTTTAAAAACTGTCTGTGAGGCCCAGTCCACAAACTTTATCTTCCTGTATTGCTCGTCAATCTTTGACATATATTCACCATGAATAAGGTGCTGCATTGGTAGCTGTGCTAGTGGAGCAAAATCAATTTGACTCAAAACACGAGATTGATGCAAAAACGATAAAGTGAGGAACATTTCCTCAGAACAAGGCAATCGTTATGCTTCTAACAGCATCTGAAGAAGCCTGTCTATCTCGTTTACTTTTTGAACAACAGTTGAGTTGTTTTTGGAAGAGTAGATCAAATGATCTCGTTCATAAATGTATTTGGCACCAAAATCCACCCTTTCAATGAGGGATATTAACTTGGAAAAAGGCATTAACTCTTTCGAATTCATTGAAAATCGGTGAATCAAAAAGAAAGTAAAGTTTGTTTATGTCATCTTTCAACATCTCGCCAATCAGTTTTGCTTTGTATCGAGCAGAAGAGTCCATTTCAAGCTCTGCAATCGAAAAATATGTCTTGAGCTCTTCCCAACTCACCAATATATTGTAAATCAGCTTACCAGGGACAAGCCACCGGGTCGTTGACATCTTCTGGAAAGCACTACTGAAACTTACACTCTCATCATCTCTGTTGATTGTTTCAAAGAGTCAGTTGTATGAATCACGTCGAAGAGCACTGTTAGAAAACCACCTCGGTATTTCACTTAAAAGGAATCCTAAGTTAGAGGGAAGCTTCTCAAATGCGTATTTGATGCACAATGCCAACGAGTGGCAGATACACCTCATCAAAACACAATTTGGAGAAGCATTCCGAATTCTAGACCATACAGAATTGTGTTGTCCCACCATTGCAGACGCCCTATCACTCCCAAATCCAATGCAGTCTTCTAATTTTAATCCGGCATTCTCTAAACTGGATTTCAATGAGCTGAAAATATCTTCACCTATTGCAGAAGTGATTGGAATTAGCTCAAGGAATGATGTTTTGATACGCTCTTCCTTCTCGCTGAAATTGCGAACAGCTATGCACAGGTGTTTTATGCAAGAAATGTCGGTTGACTCGTCAATCATGACACAAAATTTCTTTCCAGCGATATCTTGGCACAATTCTTCATGCAGTATACCGATATGACGTTCTTTATGAGGCTGCTGCATTTGGTTCGATGAAGTTTCAACTCTTCTAATCGGCTACCTCTACCGTTCTGGACAATAATTTCTCCAATATGGTCTATAGACCGGATAGCACAGTGGCATATTATTGCGATAGCAAACTTCAGCTCGATTTATTTTCAAGATCTTCATCTTTCTTTCAAGATATTCATCTTTCTTCAAGGTTTTCCTTTCATAAAGCCATGGTAACTTTTCTGTTTGATGAGGTCGCACCAGTCACGTTCTTGTGCTTCCTTGAATCTTCATGCTGCTTAAGATTGTACAGTTTAGGGTTGATATTAACTTTGCAGAAGGAGCAAAATGCATTATCTGAACCATCTTCAGCCCTTTTAGCCCAAGGATGTCTCTTCACCCATTCAGATTTAAACTTTCTTGTATTATCATAATATCCCTTCCATTTATTCCCTTTGCTTTCCTTGCTCAAACTCATGACTAAAATAATTTTGTTAAATCACTGAACTAAGAATGGTTCAAATAGTTGTGAGACTGAAATACAAAATGGGAAAGCAAAGACAACATCATCGAAAACAGGAAATGGCAGACAAAATCATCCCACGATTGTCAGCAAAATATGACAGAAGTATGAAAACAGCTTAATAAACGGAAATAATAAGAGTGTGAACACTTTTCCTTCAAAGAACTTTTTGTTCGAATGGACGACTTCAATATTGGACTTCAGGGTGTGTAGTATATTAATACAATTTAAGATTAATTTCTTATTTTGATTCAAACACAACGAAAATATATCCTCAAGAAGTCTGCCAAAAAAGGCCAAAAAGGCCAAATTTAAGTAGCAGGCCAAAGTTGACTTTTCCAGGCAATTTGTCTCTAAAAAAGGCCAAAATCGAGAAATTTGGCCTGAAAAAGGCCAATATGGCAACCCTGTTTGTAGTTGTAATTGTTTTAGATTACTAGTTCAATATCTTAGTCCTACAGCAGATACTTCTAAAATATTTACGCTGATAACAAGAAGAATCTTACGTGTTTTGCTTCATCTTTGTTTGTTTGTGAACACATGTGAACATAGTCCTTTATCAGATTGAGTGGTTTGAAGGAGCCTGTATCCTTAGTTATTGCACTTCTCTTAGCGACGTTTATATGCGTCGTTTATCATTAATAATGCATGATAGATACTATCAAAATGCCCCTAAGGAGCCCACTGAAATGTTTCAAAAGCATTACATAGAAAGAGGTAGCAGTAAATGCAAATTTTTAATAGTTAAACCTAGAACTGAGCATGCTAGGAATACTGTTAGGCATCGGGGTCCGAAATCGATTATGGCAAAACACTCATCATGTTTAACATCTTTGTATGCAACAAACCTGTCTCTAAAGGATACCCACAGCCAAGAACGAAACTTAAGTGGAGTATGGGGGTGAGTCACCCCCTCCTCCATCCTTGAAAGTTTGCCATTTTGCAGGGCAAAAACGGTGGTACAATTTACTTCTGCAGGTCATCTTACTGGACCCAGGAGTACTGGTCAACTACTAGTACTGAAAAAAGGTGCAACCTCTATACCCCCGAAAAATTTCTTGAAGTTACACCCCTGTCCACGGCATTATACCCCATGTAAAGGGGAAGACAGAAAAGCACAGCAAGCTATGTAATAGGGGATGATCAAAGATTAATATTTGTAATCTTTTGAATACACTAGGAACAAAGGTGCAGTCAAACCAATTGATGGAGTCAGTTTCTGACTTACAGAGAGACGGAAATGACGTGAGAATGGATGACATGAATGAGCGAGAAGATGATGAAGAACAAAATGATGACGATGAAGATCAAGATGTTGATGATGATGCCAATGAAGATGAAAATGTGGTTGAAAATGAAGTCGACCGCTCAAATGTGAGAAGCGAAGATGACGAAGACGGTATAGCAAAACAAAACTCGCCTTTGCTGTCTCATTATTCTAAGCGTACCCCCTGAATTATGCATAGTATTTCGAGCTAATCTGCACATACTTGTCTCTCCTGCCCTTAGCCCTCAGGTCGTGATGTATGGCCATGACGCGGTTACACTTGGACCCACCGGACACGAGCCCAGGGCCTCCCAGTATTCTTAAATTTAGGAGACCCCGATCGAAATTTCGCAAAACAGATGAAGCACTATGCACGTGACACAAAGTTCTTGTTAGTGTTTATTCAGGCTTTGGGCTCAGAGCTCCAACAGTAGTAAATGTGCTCTGTGCACAGCTGGAATTCTGTGAAAACTAATTCTTAATGCCATTATGCCATTATCACGACCCCTTCCTTTGTCTTTTTTAATTAGATGAAATAGATGGGCAACTTCCAATTGTTTAATCAAACAGCAAAATCTGTTATAAGAGTGATATATCAAATGAATGTTGTTTATTCCTAGCAGATAAGGATGACAATAAGGATGAAGATGAAAGAGAGGATGAAGATGAAAGAGAGGATGAAGATGAAAGAGAGGACGAAGATGAAAGAGAGGATGAAGATAAAGCAATTGCTGATATTGACGTCTGTTCAAAATCATCAGGTGAGAGTTGGGAAGAGTGTGCGAAAATTTAGCTTTCTAAAAGACTCTGTCTGTAAGGATCAGGGACGTGGGGGCAAAGGGGGCAGTGCGGCATTTCCCTCAAGAGCACTAATGCACAATCTGAGTTTTCAAGCTTTAGCTCATATTACACATGTTCTAGAGTCTTATTGATAAGTGTATGTAGAGGGATTTTAAAATATTTATGAAGCTGGAACTGAAGCTGAAACTAAATTAGTTAAGAGATGACTCGTTGTGTCAGCATTGCAGAATTTGCGGCAGTCCTCAGTGTGATGAGTGTGCCTAATTATGATACGATCTAACAATTCTTATAGCTATAAAAATTCTTAGATCGTATCATACGCTAAATTTCAGCAACATTTCCATTGCGTTTTTTCCAGTTTCAATATGTAAAACGAGGCTCATTCATGGCTACCGCTTACGGAAAGTTATGGCGGACCTGATATGATATGATGTGATATGATATGTGATATGATATATGATATGATATGATAATATTTTATTTATATACGATTCTACCCTTCAGATTTTTAATTTTTACACCATAACACACAAAATTCCAAGCAGAAAATATTTACAATAGTCTAAATAAATAGAAACAAAAAGAGTAGGTAACTAAATTTATATCCTACGACGCTGTTCTTCCAGTGGGTTGTACTTCTAAGTGGCTAAGCATACTTTTAATCAGCTCTTTAGGAACTCCTTTAACTTCTTTTTGAAGTGACTAATAGTCTAAATGAGTCGCTCAAGTGGGCCCCTCAAATTTTTGCGGCAGATCGGGAAGTTCATACCAAAATTTCTGCTTGCAGCAGTGCGCAATAGTTACATTGCCGAATGGCTGTGTAACAGTATTCTAAGGGCCTGTAAGCATGCTTCCGCCTAGACGGGATACCCTGCTTAGCCGAGATACAGTGGCTCACATAGCCGAGATACCCTGGCTGCCTATAGAAGGACATACCACCTTAACATTGCACATACATAAAAGCTTTATTCTGTCCCGTCTTGCCGGGAAATTTTCCCCTTATCTCGGCAAGGGGGGTATCCCGCCTTGCCGGTACACTTTCCTACTGGGGATAACCCCGCATTGATGGGCTACAATTGACGTTCCCGCGCATGTGTATAACTCCAGATCACTATATACATCGCAAAATGGACGGCAAGGAGCAATTTTTGCACAAGCTCATTGCTCGTGAGCAATTTGAGGCAGTACTTGTTATGCAAATGCAAGGAGAAAAATGGCTCGTCTAGGCGAGATACCCCTGCTAGGTGGGATCATGTATGCAGGCTCTAACAGTACAACCATCTGGAGACAGCTTGGTTTCTAGCTTTAATGCTTGCTCATTGTTCATCCAGAAAGAAATTGAAACATGGTATTGGGGAGAAAGGGCAGTAAAGAAAAGAATTGGCTCCCTTATCTCATCTGTTGATGACCCAACATTAAATGCTTCCCCCAAAAAGCACCCCCTTCATTTCATTTCATTTTAAATTCTTTACACAGGGTAAAGTTTCAGAAATCTGATTTACAAACTGCCTTGCTAAAATCTAAAAACTAATTACAATAAGCCTCTAAATAGAATAAAATTATATTTATAAATCAAAGTTAAATCTTACACAGAATATACAAGAAATATATGGAATAAAAATTATATGAAAATGAGAAAACAGAGAAATAACAAAATAAAATAAGCGGACGACAGTATACGGGACTCTACTCTTACCATTATTGCATTTTCTTCTTCTTAGATATGTGTCAAATGGGCGTTCAGCCAGTCGGGTGCTATACAGATTTAACCCACAATGTTCGTACACTGCCAAAATTGTTGGTAACACATCGTGACGCATCAAGTCCTGTTTTCAGCAGATATTTCGTGTGGAATATGGGCGAAACTTCTATTAAAAAGTGAGACCTTAAGTATGCACTAACCTCACACAAATACTTCACCACAATATCCAAAATGTCGGCAAACATTCAGCATATCTTGATAAGGCGTGTTTTCAAAGATAATTGCAGCGGGAAAATATAAAGATATTTGCTGACGCCAGATGCTTTGATAATAAACAAAAACAAACTGCACAAAATAGTTTCTAAAGTTCGCAAAGCGCATAACGCTGAAAACCAGAAAATTAAGCTTTGAGCTACGGGTAGGTTCTCAGTTTATGGCTAGCTAAGTACTATAATGATGTTGTTTTTCTGAAGAATGCCGCTTTGGCTTTAGGCCTAATGGTTATGGAAAGCTGGTGATAGGTAGCAGGAAAGGTAATGCAACAAGTATGTATCACTGTAGCGACAAAATGTACCCCCAAAGTATTTCTGCCATCTATAATAATAGAGATAAGCATTTTTTCTTCCAACAAGATAATGCACCCTAACACCTTGTCAAATCACAAAAAGTACTTTCAGCATGAGGGAATAAGTCTCCCCTCCTAGCTAACACGAAGTCCTGATTTAAACGATGTTGAAAATGTTTGGAAGTTCATAAAATGCAAATAAATTTTGACTCAAGAAGTCCTTTGACAACCAGAAATGAAGTAGTCATGTGAATTGAGGATGTGTGGCAACAAATTCCAAGTGAATACTCAAGAAAACTTTACGAATCGATGCCAATATGACTTTTAGCAATCCAATCAATGCGTGGTTGCCCACAAAATATCATTAATACAATGATCGAAAGATTGTTTATTATCAATTAGTTTATAATCTTAACCTTTCAGAATTTTGTGCACTAATTTGGTAGGCCTTTTATGTGAACCTGTTTACGATTCGCTGTTTAGATAAATCCTCAATTCTCAATACGGTGGCCAGCTCAAGACGTCATTTTAGTTAAAACAGTGAAATACTTATGTGAGGCAAGTGTACAATGCTGCTTGCAAGCTACTAGTTGCACGTTCTAGACAATTGCTTTTGCTTTCTTTCAGTTTGCAATATTTATACGGGTAAAATAAATTCATATGAAGCATCTTTTATATCCTGAACTTCACATTATGAAGATTTATTCATAAGAGAATTAATAGCACCTACTCTCAGATGTGCTATACTGATACAGTGCTTCCTCCTTTATCCGTATTCGCTTACCTGTCCCTCGATTATCCGACCATGACTATCTTTATATAGCTGTAGCTAGATTTGCTGAAAGTTGCCCAATTTCGTACATATTGGCCATAAAAATGTTCTCCACAATCGGCCTAAGGCCGAGCTAGCGGACACTTAAAAGTTAGTTTCACTCCGTGAGTTGGCTTCGGAGTGACGAGCTGCTGCACGAAGGTAGAAGAGCTTTACGTCTGTGTTGGCATAGTGAACTCAGTTTTGTCTTAGCAATTTTATGATAATAACAGTTTCTAGTTGTCTTAGCTTTCTTCCTGTGCAGCCATGTTCAAAGTGTAATTCTGCTTAACCTGTCCTCTCGGATTATCCGAATCCCTTTCAAAAGGTTGTGTCCAGTATGACCAGATAGTCTAAGATGTACTGTAAATTCGACAAACAACACAATTTTTTCAAAAAAAATTATACCAAAATGATCCATTTCATAGGTACTACATGAAAAACTGAGGTCTGGAGCTTGTCCCCAGAAAACTTTTTGAAGTAACGCTCTCTAAAATTTCGGAAAACGCCCTTTTCAGAGAGGAATATAGTTGTCTTTATCATTGATCTTCATGCTTAGAAAGAGAAACTGATCCTTAACCTGCCTTCATTGAATTTTGAAGATTTAGAAAGAGAAACAAAAAGCTACAAACTGATCCTAGAAACAAAAAACTCCTTTATCTAATAAATTAGGTTACTCAAGGTATTCAGTGCATCAAAGAATTTGTACCTTCTGCCCTACAAAGTGGCTGTGTCAGTGTGTCCAAGAGGCTTCACGGATTAGTAAAGGAAAACTGACCAGGGAAAACTCCAGCAATCTACCTCTATGGTAGCAGCTATAGCCATGCTACGCTGTCGCCCCAATCTAACCATTTTGCGTTACTGCCCCCAATCGCCCTATTTGCGTTACTGCCCCTCCCCGATATCGAAGCAACGCTCCCAGGGGGGCGGAAGTGCTCACTTTGGAGAACACTTCTCTAGATGAAGCACGGAGTTTGTTCATCTTTTGCTCACCCCTTCATTTTTCTAGCCTCCTCCTCAGTACTCAGTACAAAATGAAGTAAGCCACGCTCAAAGTGTTAGGAATCGAATCTGTGGGCACACAAGGACATATAAGAAATTACAAGCGTTCATTTTGTATCTAAGGTTTTTAATTCTTTAATTTGCATTGAAGATTGCTGTGTGAATGTATCGAGAAAGCACGAAAAATGAAGATGTCTTACGTTGCGTTACAATTCTACGGTGAATGTTGGAGTAGCAAAACAGTTGCAACAGATTATGGCAAACAGGGTAAATCAACAAAATGCGTGAATGGCAAATATAAGCCATGCAAACAAGGCGAATTTTGTGTTGGGAAAGCAAGAACAAATTATGTCTACGCCATCAGTGAGTATGCATCTTACATTGTCAAAATATTACGACAATTTCACTAAAATCCCTATCTGAGAAGGAGACAGAAAGCAGAACATGTAGTGGTACATAGTTATGTCACTATCTGGCAGTAGTGTTTGTATGAAGTGTTTGCCAATGACTGTTAGACCACTACCATTGTTCCATTGCTCCATTTTCAATTTATAAGAATTGACCAAAACATTGTGAAAATGTTACTGGAAGTCATTCCAAGTATCTCAGCTTGATTAGCTTCAAGCTTTAACTGCATTATTTCAACTCCTACTTCATATTATGCCTCCAAATTTGACCTCCCGTTTATCCAGACTTCCAATTAATCCGAATTTTTTCCTTTCTAGCTCCCCATCAATCCTGAATATCAGGACTATACAGTCTATACATAACTACATCTCTACAAGCCTGTTCCGTAAATCGCTTGGTTCACTCATCCACGCGATTCACAAAACAGGTTTCTAGAGATTTGGCGAGTAATTTGCCATTTTATATATATATAGATAAAACTCTGCCTTACGGTACTGAGCACTCTAAAGGAAGGACTCGTTCAGCAAACTTCTTATGCATATATATGTATATATATATATATATATATATATATATATATATATATATATATATATATATATATATATAT
>OLMO02000294.1:3802506-3849117 GCA_900291935.2 Cassiopea xamachana | reverse complement strand
TATATATATATATATATATATATATATATATATATATATATATATGTATCCATATAATGATTATGCATAATGGTCATGATTACCAGCCCATAGCTGAAATTGAGGAAAATGTTCAAAATTGAGAAGTAATTGCCTTTATATCGGTTTGAATAGAGCACATTTAAACATGGGCAGCTACCGCCCGACCACAAGGAAGACCTCAGTCCATTATAAATTGTTTTTGAAAGTACAAGTGAAAGGTGACTGCTTTGCCTTATTTGGTAGGTTATTCCAAAATTTCTCACCTCAATACGAGAAAGATTTTTGGCCATTGGTTAATGTTTTCTTTGGCATCTTCAAATCAGTTTTTGTATTTCAAAGAGCATAAGAGCTGCATCTAGAGCTTCTTATAAAAAGATTATGTGAATACTGTGGACTAACCCCATTTATAGACTTATAGACCATTAATTTCAATTATTCATCTACAAGCTCATAAATAGTCTTCCAACCGAGGCTCTTAATGAGTGGTCTACTAGGGGCATTAATACTACGTTCCGTCAAAATTCTAGCAGTTCTGTTTTAAAGTTTTCGGAGCTGCACCACAGCAGCCCCATACTGGACAGCAACATTGGAAACAGGGTTTCACAATACCTGCATACAACTTTTCACTGACGCAACAGGGAGGATGCTTTTAGCACATTTTAGAAAAAAATGGTTCTAGAATATGTCACTTTAATTTGTTTCTTTCAATCCAAACTGTCATCAACTTGAACGCCGAGATTCCTGGCTTTTGTGACAACATCAAACTCATTGCCAAGGATTTCAAGCTTTAGTTTCTGTGCAGCATTATTGATCGCTTGGTGGCGTGGCTTAGTTGCAATTAACATTGTGTTTTCACAATATTTAGAGAAAGCTTGTTATCTCTCAACCAGGATCGAGGTCCTCAAGATCTCTCTTCATAGCCCTGTTTAGTTGAGAGAAATCTTTAGACTTTAGGCAAATGCTGTATCATCAAGAAGAGAAGTGGCCCAAGTCATGACCCCTGAGGTACACCGACTTATATTTTACCAGTTAAAAAATCAACCCCTTCCCAAACTTTGCAGTACTTCTTTCTGTTACTAAGATAAGACTGAAACCAAAAGAGCGCCAGTTGTTTAACACCATAGTGTTCTAATGTTTTACAGAGCAGATCGAGACCAACCGTGTCAAATAACTATGGGCAGTGCTTCTCAGAATCCCGAATTGACTTAATAGGAGCATGCTTGTCAAAAATACAGGAAAAAAGAGATTACCAATGAGTGACAAGAATATCAACATCATCAGCTTAATTCAAACCTTGCCCCAACAAATCCCAATGGAATCCGTATTGAAGTGTTCCATAGATCTGGCTTGAACTAGAAGACGATATGTTCCAGAATTTTACAGCTCACTGGTGTTAGGGAGACTAGACAATAACTTACAACTTCATTCTTGATACTTTTCTTGTATGTTGCAACTACATTTGCTATTTGGCAGTCTCTTCGTACTTCTCCCTTCTCAATATTCTACATTAACAAGTATTGCAGTAGTAGTACTCTCGATCAGTTTGTATTTCAAAAGCCATTATTGTTTCTGCTTTAGATTCAATGATACCAACACCTTGCAAGTTAAAGTATAAAACCGTTGGATGCTATTATGATCCAGTTTCAGTTGCAAAGCGTCCCTTGCCATACTTGCTTGAGAGCAACCGCGACATCACTAGCCACGCATATTCACATACACTCAGTTGGACAAATTATCGCACATCTCTTGCAAAGTAAGTGGGACTTCTTTTCTTTCAATCTTTCTTATCTTTCAGAGCTACCCAACTTATTTTAATACACGCTTTTTTTATAAGAAAATCATAATTTTGCCTGAGCCTCAGTTTTCTTAACTTTTCCCAAAAATTAGTCTGAGATCTTAAATTTTTCTTAACTTTTACTGAAATAAACTTGCTAGAATGATATACACTTTCATTAATAATATTGTATACTTGAATTTGAATTCCATCTTTAACATTTTGAATGCAATAACGACGAAATACCGATTTCTGGCCTATAAAAGCACTTAATTTTGAAAATTGAGCCTCGTGAATTTCTTACGATTTTCTTAATATTTTGACGATTTGAGCCTCATTTTCTTACAAACCTTTTTCTTATAAAAAACATGTAATGCATTATGAAACCGATTAGCTATCACATAAACCAGTTGCATTGCATATTGGGCAGGGCACGTCGAGAGGTAGCTGGATAGGCCAATAGTGAATTGATCCAGATTCGGCCGGATTTTCAAAGGCGGCCAGGAGAGTTCTGCCATGCAAGTTGGAATGTAACAGATAAGGCTGAGTCTGTGTGTATGATAGCACTGACATATGCAATATAGGAACGCACTCTTTCTTCCTGAACTCAGCATTGTTCCATACAAGGATAACTCAAACTAACCAAAGTCTCCACTGGAACTTTAAACTTCAAAGTAGGGGCTCCTGCGAGTACCTAAAGCAAGGGGGCAGGACATTCACCGAGGGCACATCTACGTACTATGTACAGGTCTAGATTCGGTTTTCAGATTATCTTCTAGAAGTGAAATGCCCAGTATATTGTTTCATAGTTATATCATGATAATTTTGGGGTCTGGGACCTACACTGTCTACAATATCAGCCCCTTCACAAGATAGGAATATTAGAAATGGACATGAACGTGAAGAAAGAGTTCAGTACGGAGGGCACTTCTTGTCTTCCATCGAAGAAGGTAAAGGGGACAGCTGTCCCTCCTGCCCCCCAGCGTAGACATCCCTGCTTCCAAGGGGCTGAAGACCAATTGAAATTTGACTTATTTATTGGCTCTAACCCAGATCCCTGTAGGCCTACTTGCATATTTAATCTTTTGGCCAATACTGCTTTTCGACGGCCCGGACAATCGATGGTATTCCAATAATTGGTGAAAGCAATGCAAACAAAATCAGTGCTTTGATTACCTCCAAACACCTATTCGTATTATTTATATTAAAACGAGGGGAGGATGCTTTGGCAAAAGTAGGCCCATTTCCAGTGATGTAAAAGCAAATTGGTAACTAGGGGGGGCGGATTTCGCACATGAATTGTATAGGAAGCTAAGAACTTTGCCAGCTAGTTATACAAGAAACTGCAAGAGCCCTATAAGAAAGCAATTTTATTGCTTTAAAATCTTGTCAACCAACCAATTCTCGCAAGTGTTTACATAAGTATTTTAGTTTCAAAAGAAAGATTTCGTCTACAATGGCCTCCTCCTTCCACGATATTTACCGACCTTGGGGGCTGCTCCTCCCCCCCAGAGCCCCCTCTTCTACTCCACTGCCCATTTGAGACAGTGCTTGCAAGTACGGTAGCACAGTTTGAAGGACCATTAAATGTTATTCATATTACCATACACTTGCGAGTATTAAATTTACCTATAATAGCTTCCTTATGCTGGAAAAGCTGCTTACTTATTTTTAATATTGTAGTAAAATCTTTCCCATAGCCTCATCTGCTCATGCGCAACCAAAGCCCATGCCAAAGGGTATAAATACTTTGGAATTCAATATTTCGGAGAATGTTGGAGTGGACCAGGGAGCACTTCGTATAAAAAGTACGGAGGATCTAATGTATGTAAAAGTACAACCTTTCAGAAGTGCAATGTTGGAGCAGGTAGTACGCAATGCCTCTGCACAGGAGATCAATTTAGCAACTACGTTTACCAGCTGGGATAACAAACTTTTATGATGTACTTTACTGACATTCTCATTTTCATGTAATAAGGGCTTTTATATTTCTTGTTTTTCATAGAATTATGTCGTCTTTTTTGCTGAATATTCTCTCCATTCTTTTCGATCATCCAATAAGGCTGTGGTAACATTTTCTAAAGCAGAATAAAGCAGCAACAGGTCGTGGAAACTGATTCCAAATAACGTTTTGTCCAATAGACTAAAGGTACAAAAGCAAAGAGGCATGTTATAAAAATGTTCTTACTTACTATCAACAATGCAATTGCTCCAGTATCTAATAGTTAACATTTAGAATATGCCGCCCCTCTAGCTTTTAGCAACATCTGAACGCGTTTTTGTACTGCCTCAATCAGGGTATTGCATATTTCTGAGTTCCCCACCACAAATCGTACTTTTCATGTTTTCTTCAATAAGCTCACCATTATAGTGCGATAAGTTTTCACTGGCCTTCTTGGTAGTTTTTGTACTTTTGTACTGCTTTCAAGAAATATTTCTTTACAATATGAAATGCGTGGCATGGGGAGTACGCAGTTGAAGAAACAGAATTGGGGTCCCTAATTTTCAACTCATGTGCAACATGAGAGAAGAATATTTCAGGAGTTTTCTTTACCAGTCATTCCTGCCATTGATGTCAAAAAAAGTCATGACAATTCCTGATAAGCAACTCTAAAGAAGTGTTGCAGGAGTTGAAGAGCAGTTGTTGCTCTGAAATCATGTAGTTACTCTGCTTAGTACTCTTTTACGTTGATTGTTTGTTCCCGTCGCTTTGATTGAAGAGCTAACACTTCTCTATAGCCATCGAGTAGACAATCTTTAACAGTAAATAGGCATTTACAATTCCAATGAGAAGATTGCATTTTTGACTTCTTTGATAATGCGTATCTATGCATACTTTGTTTGAAATTCCAAAAAGCCTATCAAAAAGATCCTAAGTTGGTTGTCTCATTGTTCTGTTGCTCTAGCTTGTCTTATATCCCGTCTTTCTGGACCCCTAAGGACTGTCTTATAAAGAAATCTATTCCAATCACAAAAGATGGATAATTAGTATAAGCAGGAATACTTTCACTGCGGCACATAACTATGAGAAGACAGCCAATTTTTTTATGAAAAACCCATTTGATTTTTTTGCATTCACCTCCTTAGCGTAGTCCGAGTCGGATATATCGTGCATAACCTATGGTTTCTCTTGATGTACTGGCGTTGCTTTTCTTGGCGTTGGCGAACAAGCATACGAAATCAAAAGGAGAGATTGACGGAGCTGTTACTTTTCTAGTTCTATTTCTTCAAAAGTCGATGAAACCAGGTTGAGGGATCATTTGTTCCTTTTCCACATAGCTGTAATGATGAAAACAAGCTAGACTGTGTTCTGCAAAGGAGGGTATAGAGATAGTCACTCTAAAAACTTGTGCTTGGAGCAAGCCCCCAGACCCCTTTATGCTCCTTATGTTCAACTAACATTTCATGTTTGTCTCTCCCAGGGGCGGATCTAGAGTCGGAAATTCGGGGGGTGCGTCTGATTCATTTTATTGTATTTTTCATGTGAGAAGTTACACCATTGTTTGCTATAGGAAATATTGCCGTTTGGGGAGGGCCATAGCCCCCATCCCCTTGGATCCACACCATGTGTCTCCCCCAATTTGTGCCCCCTTCATATACGCAATGGCTATGGAGCTGTTTTCCATTCGTGAAAAAAACCCCTTCGTCATCCCTTCCAAAAGCTGGCAGCGTTTTTACTTGAATTTTCTTTGATTTGTGCTACCTTGGCGTGAAACCCAAAGTGGTAACATAATACTTTATTTATTTAAAGTTGACCACTGTCATAGCGATTAAGCTGATTAAAACCAACTATGCAACAAATCGTATACCGTAAAAATAGACCTACAAAGTTAAATATAACGTAACATAAGTTTATAGTCATGTAACCTAACCTAGTATAATAATGTAACCCAGTGGTTTTCAACTGGGGTTCCCCAAAGCCCCAGGGATCCCCCAGTGCAGTCCAGGGGTTCCGCCAAAAGCTATACAAATGCTATGATAGACAGTAGATTGTAATTCTCCTGTACAGATATGTGAACAGGGGGTCCTCCAAGCACTGGAATATTGCATTGGGGCTCAGCTCCAGCAAAAAGGCTGAAAATCGCTGATGTAACCAAGCGTAATAATCACGTAACTTAAATGCAACCAAAATTTATGATAAATGTTTTGCAAGGCCTGCAGTTGTACTTGTCTTTTTTCAAATTTTTTATGATTCTTAAACACTCGCAAGTTTCGAGACATTTATTTCTCTTGGTAAAGATTGCTAAAGGTGGAGCAGATCCAGAGCTTGACTCTAGGCGACCACCTGATTCATTCTATTGTCTTTTTCAATTAAAAGTTTCCTAGCACTGTCATTTGCTGTAGGAAATATGGCCATGGCCCGCCTTGAATCTACCCTTGGTTAAAGCCTACTTCCTATGTACCATATCTTTTCAATTCTATGAGCTGTTGTATTTGCCCTCGGCACCATAAAACTATAACTGTTTCTAATATTGTATGTGTTGATATTTTTACAAAAATGTCCTCCATAAATGATGGATTTAGCTTTTTGTAGCTTTATATATTTATATTATTAGCAACTGCAGGCTTCTTTTGTGAATTTATAAAGCGTAATCTATAACTAGTAGTTCATCGAAGGAGGATTCAGTGTCTCTGTTTTCGATTTGCAAAGCCCTTTCATGAATTTCATTAATTCGATCATTGGTAATTCTGTCATGGAGCATCCAAATTAGTGGCTACAATTCAATTTTAAGCTACGCCCAGTAACTTTTGAGATTCAGATTATAATACTTCTGTGGTTCCAGTACAATTGAATGAATCTCGGCGTAAGCTATACATGGAATGCACCTAGAGTTCACCTCTACATTATATGGTTCCTCGCCCTTTTGGCGTAGTGAAAGTGTGCGTCATCATTACAGGCCCGTACCCAATAGGAGGTCTGGGAAGGCAAGGCCTCCCGAGACGTTTTAAAATTTAGCTTTGTCCCCCTTGAGAAGTTGCATATACGACTATTGTTCGCTTCTTTTTATCTTTTTCTGCACGCACTTTTTTCTCTCCAAAAGATTATGACATTAGTGATCAGTACACGAAGTCTTCAAACTTCGATTAAAACAGGTTGGGGAATCATTTTTCTTCTCTGCATAAAAATCAACGGTGAAAACAATGTCTATCTTATTTGAACAAGGGGCATTTTCCAGTGTTCTAGGGACTATGAACTTAAAAATTCTCTGGGAGCAAGCCTCCAGACTCCAGTTTTTCCTCTAATCTCAGACAACTTTGCCATTCCATTTTCTTCCGTGTTGCTGCACCCTACCAGTGGGTTCACTTAGTTCAAGTCATTCGATCTATTCTTCATAGCTTATCTTTTTGCTTTGCCCATGTCGATAGCTGTGTTCACAGAGTCTTCCCTTCTCCCCTCGTACTGATTACTTATCTCGCTTCAAAATTGCTGTAATCGGAGTAACTGGCTAAGAGATGGGCCAAAACAAGCTCTTTTGGGGAGCATGTGAGGGGCGGGTTGCAAAAATTTGACCTATGAACAACAAAATGAATTATAACAGAAAACAAGTCCTTGAAGTACTGTGACCAACACAGGGCTTATTTTAGAGTGGTCTTGGCCACACTTTGCGGTCTTGGAAGACTTGACTGTGGTCTTGGAAATGTAAAAGTTTGGTCAATAATCTCAATTTCATATGCTTCTTATTTCTTGTAAGTCTTTTTGCGTATTGGTCTTCATATGTTCTATGTAGGTTTCCAAAAGAGTACAATGTGTATTTCAATGTGGCGTAAAACAGTAAAGGGCTCCACAGAAACTTTGGATCGTTTGAAGGGTGTGGTCCCAAAAATGCATGATCAAGTTGGGTGTGGTCACGCTCTGTCACACGATAGCGTGGTCTTGGAAAAATTTTGTTCAAAATTGTTTCATGCGCCTTCTAATAATTAATTATCATGAAAGAGATTTATATATAGTATCATGTCGAAGTCGGATTTCCGGTGCCCTATGGATAAATCTTGCCCCCCTGTTCTAATCTTGTGCAGGCGCCCATGACTGTACCCTCTTACAAAATCGCACTGGCTGTGGAGATGTAGGGAAGGTGACTTTGTGCGTCTACTGCTATTACGGTTGCTAATAATATGTAGACATAATTGAGGTCAATTCATAGTTATGCCAGAATTTCTTTAATGTGTGTTGCGGGGCAGCATAAGATGAGAGCATAAATCTCAGTCAACAAAGGCATTTGGACCACAGTCATCGGCTCAAGTCACCGTGACACATTTGACAAAGAAGAAGTGAAAGAAGACACCGATTGACTGCTACCAAA
The DNA here is from genome assembly GCA_900291935.2 of Cassiopea xamachana. NCBI lineage: Eukaryota > Metazoa > Cnidaria > Scyphozoa > Rhizostomeae > Cassiopeidae > Cassiopea > Cassiopea xamachana. The sequence goes on along the minus strand of OLMO02000294.1, from coordinate 3,841,020 downwards.
ATGTCACCAAAGCTAGTTCTATGCTTGCTTGTAGCTTCATTCACAGCTTTCATATGCAGCACCGAAGGTAAGTCACTACCTTTACCTTTATATGACTCTTATCTAATCGGACCACCAAAGAGTGTTGGCAATATGGAAGCCACACCTTAATTTCAGATCGAATAATCAATGAAGCATCTACCTGCTGCAAACGAACCTTGTTTCTTGAAAGCCTCTACCGGGCCCCTTCAGTACCTGAATAACATGGATGCCGCTATGTCCCAATGAAAACCCATATGGGATACTAAACAGTTCTAATTGGATTCAAGTCCTCTTTTCCTGTTGGGTGTAATCTCTCGCACACCAAAAAGATTTGGACTAAAATGAGAACTGTGAACCTGATTGCGATGCTTCGGGTACAGCTTCAGACACCTACTGTTACATTTGCATCTCTTGGTATCGGGTAAAATGTATTTGTATGTCTTAAAGACTTCTGATGGGCAAATGCAAGGCTGGGTGGCTGTACTTGTGAAATGTAAAGAGAACTGATATAGTAAAATTAGAGTATAAAAATATATATTTGTTGCCTTTGAAGATTGCAGTTGGCTCTCATCAACGCAGTAAGGCTACCTAATTTTTATCTAACTCCCGCGAACCAACCCAATGGCAAAGAATATCAAGTGAAAACGTCCTTTTTCCTAAGTCTAGGCATCATAATCAGTTTTATTTAAATGTAAAGATGCAGGACAATAAGGAGCTGAACTTGATTGAAGGGGAGTGAATGTAGATATCAAATATACTCGAGTAAAAACTGCCCCCCTTCTGCTCCCTACTACCTACGACATAGGGCATCTCTTTGATACAGTAACAGAAATGCTTGAGAAGTATCATTGGGGCAGTTTTTATTGTATCCTTTCTTGTGGTAGGTTTTGCCTTTGATGTAATCTTATATCATAATCCTATTGCGTTAGCCTCAGAAATGTACCGATTTTTTATCATACGGACTCAAAGCTTTCCGCATTATCCACGCATGTTGTTGCTGTGAAATACAGTAATAGCCCGGCGTTTTATAAGATAAATATATATATATATATATATATATATATATATATATATATATATATATATATTCTAGTAGTATTTTTCTGTTTACGGCAGTAATAGCCTATGTATAAGAACCAGGGCTTTAAGAACATGTTAGGCTAAACTTTTCATTTTAGCCCCCAAACACATAAAAACCTATTTAGGCTAAAATGTTTAGCTAGGTTCTCATCAGCGGGGCTGCTAATTAAGTAACTGGACATTACTTTTTAAAATAATTGGCAAGTATCTGCAAGTGTTGCACTCTACTAAAATTTCCTATAAGCATTTTCCTATTGTGCCAACAAAGAATTTATACTGCATTATTAGATGATATTCATGCTATATTTCATATATTGAGATGAAATTGGTGTGAAAATATAAAAACCTGTTTTGAGAACCACTGTAGCCTAAATGTACTTAAAGTACCATTTACATAAGAACCCATACAGGCTAAATTGAAACATTCAGGTGCTTATACACGGGCTACTACTGTATTTTGCAAGGTATCAGGACAAAAATTAGCTACACAAAGATGATTACTGTGATAGTACTGATTTTCTTGATGATGAAGATGGTGACAAGCTCATACTTCGAGACCTCTTCGCGGTCGTAAGCGAGCACTCATTTCGCAGAGATTTATAAGCGGTGTAGATATCAATGGACTGTGAAAAGCAGACTCAACAGTTAACGCTACAATTCTACCAAGCAGTAGCTGATGTTACGGGGGCAAAGGGGGGCACAGTGCTCCTCAGCTGCTGTAGATTCGGCAAATTCTCATCAAAAGCAGTAGACCATAGGCTAAATGCACGTTTGTTTAAGAAGAACACCACTTTTTCGCCTAAACCTGCACGACATTTCTTATGCAACACACGTATACTCGACAAATACTCGGCTACTTCTAACATTCTCGGAAAATTTAGCACCCTGCTCCCCAGATTTTTGCTGAAAAACCGCCGCTGTTGCCAAGTACTTGTTGGTAAATGCTAGCGCTTTGATCATCACTTGTTTGTAATTATGGCGAATTCAGTAGCCTATCGGTAAATTTCTTTTGCTGCATTCCATTTCAATACCCCCACTTAAAGCCCTTTAATATTTACTATAAGAATCTATATTTATTATAATAATTTATTGTGGCGCTTCGCCATTTTTTTGCTTCATAAATCATGCTCGCAGGCTCTTTACGAATCATTTCAGCTATACTAGACATCTTAAAATGTCTCTCCGCTTATTGAGGTTTACAGATTTCTGACAACAAAAGAGCCCAGGAATGTAGAGTTCTATGGCTCTTGTACAACAATCAGTTCAATGTCATGTACATACATTAGATACTAGTAAAATATTTACTCTGACAACAAGCAAAATTTTGCGTATTTTGTTTCAACTCTTTTCTTTGCCAACAAACACGTTTGCACTGAGTCTTTTATCAGAAGTATACACTTCAAAAGTGTTCACCGTTCATCATGATAAAACAAGGTTGTACACCAGCAACTTGCTTCTAGCCATCAATTCAAAACTTTTCAGCGTATTTCAAAGAAAGACGATAGAATGAGCGTCATATTTGAAATAAATTAGGCGTTTATGAACACTATCGCAGGGTTGTGTTAACGAATTTTTAGCATATTGAAAATGAACCACCTACTGCACTTAAATAAACTGTGCATATTGTAACACTTTCCCTGTAATTCTGGTAGTTGCATACAGTAGCAACGGTATGTATCAAAAATGCCCTAAGTGACTACAAGGGGGCATTGAGGGGTTGCCCCACAATTGCTTACCACGTGACTTGATCAATTAACTAAGGTTTTTGGCCTCCCAAACTGATGGTGTAGGCCGGTTTTGCTCCTCCAGGGCATTTACTCCAGCTATGTGTTTGCTACAGGATACCCCCAGAAAAGCACGCCAAGCTATATGCTAAGGGATGAGCAATAATTAATATTTGTATTCTTTCGTACACATTAGGAACAAAGGTGCAGGCAAACCAAATGATGGAGTCAGTTTCTGACTTAGAGAGAGATGGAAATGATTTGAGAATGAATATTGTGAAGCAACCAGAAGATGATGAAGAAGAAAGTGATGACGGTGAGGATCAAAATGCTGATGAGGAGGCCAATGACGATGAAGATGGAATTGAAGATGAAGTTGACCGTCAAAATATGAGAAGCGAAGATGAAAATGATGGAGATAATGAAGACGGTATAACAAAAACCTCCCTATACCATCTCATTATTCTAAACGTACCCCCTGAATTATGCATAGTATATCGAGCTAATCTGCGCATACTTGCCTCTCCTGCCCTTGCAGTGGCATCGAAATGACGTTCAAAGTGGAGAGGCCTGGCACTAAAGTCGTAGATAGGCTCAAGCAAAAACTAGTGAAACATGCTACTTTCTGAAAAAAAATTGGGGGCATTGCCCCCTGCTCATTGGTTTCCATGCCCCTGCCTTGTCATCCTTGTTGTAATGCATAGCGAGTGACGCCTTTATGCATACCCAGGGGATTCCTTAAAAGCTCCCGAGGAAAACTTTGCAAAGCCTATGAAATGCTGTAAACGTGACATAAAATTTTTGTTAGCTATCAGCTTTGGGCCCAGGACACCAACAAGCGTAAGTTTGGCTCTGTACACAGCTGGAAGTTTACGAGCAGTGCTTCGTAATGCTTACATAGTGCCCTAATAACTACCACTTCATTTATCGCTTTTGGTTAGATGAATTCATTGGGTAACTTCCATATAAGTTTAATCAAATAGCAAAAGCTCTGCTATAAAACCGACATCATATTAATTCCTTTTATTCCTAGCAGATGAAAGTGAAAGAGAGGATGAAGATGAAAGAGAGGCTGAAGATGAAGCAATTGCTGAGATTAAAGACTGCTCAAAGTCATCAGGTGAAAGTTAGAATGATTATATGAAAACTTAGCTGTACAAGAAAGCTCCCTAAGAATAAATGTTTAATGTACTGTGCACTTGATCATCGTCAGCTAGGATCATTAGGTCTGAAAAGCTTATTAAATGCTTTGAAGACATAGCTAGGCCCACAGCAGGATAGATGTTGCAGTTACACATTATTTCAATCAAGCCTATCCCTCAATGGACATGGAAGATTATTGATGTAGGCAAGAAGTAAGAGAGGACCAAGGTATGAGCCCTGATGCACTCCAATGCCAACTGTACTTATCTGGGAGTGTGTCCCATTAACTTTTCAATATTTTGCTCTACATGAGAGGCAAAATGTAGGCAAATGCAGTTCTATTACTATAGGGTCCGAAATATCGTATGTAGAGGGAGTTGTAATGTTTTCCATGACACAGAAATTTCTCTCAATTGTCAAATATACTCCCCCTGTTTATTGATTTTTCGAGTTCTTCTCAACTCTCCAGACTTTAGTAGGATCCCCCGTTTAGTAATTTTTAAAAGTAACTGCCGTTTATATGAACTCCTCATTTTATTTCCATTCTTTGCCAGTCCAATTCACAACCACTTCAAGGCAAAATTGCGCGCTTCCTTACACATTTTCTATTATGTTTTATAACATGTTTTTCCTCTTTCCATCACTTTATAACCATTTTAAGTCGTTTTTCAAATTCAGACTCCCCTCCGTTTACTTTGAGTCCCCTTTATTAAAATTCAGACATTTATTTGGCGTTTTAGAGTGCATAAAGAAAAACTTGTGTATGTCTATACACGTATACCTGCCACTATTTTCACCTCTAGGCTTCATTTTCCCCTAACGAAGGCTAGAGTTCCATGACCATGTAGGCTTCCTTGTCCGATCTGGCGTCAGGCCCGATTTTGAGGCATGGGGCACTGTTTGGACAGTGTCCACCCAGTAGAAGTTGTGGAGCAGGTGAAAGCACTGGGAGAAAAAGGCGGGGAAAAAAGGAATTGACTACCTTACCTCATCTGCTGATTGCCCAGCGTTAAGTACCTTCCACTAGAAAGCTTCTTCCTCCAAGCATGTTAGCGTTCTCAGCCCTACTTTAACCGTTATTGCATTTTCTTCTTCTTAGATATGTGTCAAATGGACGTTCAGCCAGTCGGGTGCTATAAAGACTTAACCAACAATGTTCGTACACTGCCAAAATTGTTGGTATCGTATCGTGACAATACAAGTCATGCTTTCAGCAGATTTTTCAAGTGGAAAATGGGCGAAGTTTCTATTAAAAAGTGAGAAATTAAGCATACAAAGCAGCTTGTAAGCTACTTGTTGCTGGCTCTAAATAGCCGTTTTAATTTTATAATTTTTCATTTTGTAATATTTATACGGGTTGAATACAGGAGCGGTCCCATTCATCACTGGGGAGGGAGACTTCTAGAAGCCATGCCCTAAAACTACCACCTCTAATTTTCGCCAAATAGGAAGCGACAACAAGCTATGACGTTTTAACGAATGTGCAAGCAAACAAAGTTTGGTATTGGTCTGCCTACTGTCTAAGAAAAGGTCCTATCTCTGCTCTGGCAGACCCTTTGGGAGGATCTAAAGATCTAACAAAAACTGGAAGCAAAGAAGAAGAATTCTTTATTGAAATAGCCGGCATTCTGAATACAAAGTCCAGACAAAAGTCAAACCTTCCTCTGGCAATTACTTTTTTTCGCTTAACCGTCCTCATTATACAGCCTCGCTATGAAGTTTCCCAAGCTGTCCCTCCATTTCCTCGTGCCAAATCACATCATTGGCATACACCAGAATTTTCCTCAAGCTAGATTTTTTTGTAAATTGCTGGGCCTTCCGCAAAACTGACACATATTTAACAATCTTCCTCAGGCTCACACTCGTGGAGCAGTGATATTTTCTGGACTCTGTCTGAATGGCTATTGATTGATTATTCAGTGGGCATTTGCGATTCACAATGAACCGGGGTGGAGCCTGGAATTTTCCGACAGGGAATTGACTATTCAGTTGGTGAGGACTAGCATACCAACTAGGAAGAAACTGCTTCTATAATTACGAGAAAAGAGTTCACTATCTTCCGACAATGGGCTATCACCCTCTGACAAGAGGGCTATAGCCTTCTGGCACCCCATGATTATGACTGCTTTGCTTGCACACTTCTCAGCTTAAAAAAGGGAATTTAATATGTGTTTAACAGCATTCTTCTTTCTATTCTTCATGGTAATGTTGAGCAACAGTGAAATCAGTGGATGAGTGTATCAAATGTTCTTGGGAGAAAAATTCGACAGTTAAAAAGCCATAAAGGCCTACAAGATCTGCTGGAATTTCGACTGATGTACATGCTTGGCTCACAAAATTAAACTAGATAAAACATGGAGTTAATTCATGTTTTGCTCGTTCCTTCATTTTCCCAACCTCTTCCTTTGTACTCAGTACAAAATGAAATGAGCCATACTCAAAGTACATCTTATTGATAAGCATTAAATGAGGGAAATACAAAGGTATATTTAGAAATTGCAAGCATTCAGCCTATATCAGAGTGTTTCAGTTCTCCGTTGTTACATATCTTCATTTGCATTGAAGATTGCTGTGTGAATGTGTTGAGAAAGCACGCAAAATGGGGATGTCTTACATTTCGTTACAATTCTATGGCGAATGCTGGAGTAGCAAAACAGCTGCGATAGACTATGGCAAACAGGGTAAATCAACAAACTGTGTGAATGGCACATACAAGGCATGCACACCAGGCGAATTCTGTGTTGGGAAAGCAAAAACAAACTATGTCTACGCCATCAGTAAGTATGCATACTAATGCAGTTGTACGATATTTATAACCAGCGCAGAATTTTTGAAAACAGTTATGTTGATATATCCTTAGGTGTTAAATGATCTAAGAATTTACTAATTATGACATATATGATGATGATGATGATGATGATGATGATGATGATGATGATGATGATGATGATGATGATGATGATGATGATGATGATGATGATGATGATGATGATGATGATGATGATGATGATGATGATGATGATGATGATGATGGTGATGATGGTGGTGGTGATGATGATGATGGTGATAATGATGATGGTGATGGTAATGATGGTGATGGTAATGATGGTGATGATAACGATGATGATGATGATGATGATGATAATGATGATGGTGATGATAATGATGATGATGGTGATGATGATGATGATGATGATGATGATGATGATGATGATGATGATGATGATGATGATGATGATGATGATGGTGATGATAATGATGATGGTAATAATAATGATGATGGTAATAATAATGATGATGATGATGATATTGCTGATGAGGGACGTAGCGAGAAGGCAGGTCAAGCTTATGATCTAAATGATGATCATGTCGGTGTTCATGATAGATTACCAACTGCAGAACCCTAAGTCACACTAAAGGAAGAACAAGGCATCTGAGTACCGAAGATTTGCGTTTATCACTTGACACTATCCATCAGTTCGCATCTTAAATGTCATTATTGCTTCTGTTTTAGATTCGCTGCTTCAAAAGCCTTGCAAATTAAAGTATAAAAATGTTGGATGCTTTCATGATCCAGTGAATGTTAGTAAACGTCCCTTACCATACTTGCTTGAGAACCGTCGCGACAATACTAGCCATACTTTCAAAGCAAAATACATAGATTGGAAAAATTATCATGCTTCCCTTTCAGAGTAAGTAAAATATCATTACTTTCAACCTTTTCCATCTTTAAGAGCTGCCTACATTATTTCAATAGTAGAGTCAATTTAACAAAAACTAGCTATCAAGGTCATTTGCACCACTGGTGGGGTAGGGAAAGTTGGGAAATGGCTGGGTAACAAGCAGATGTATTGATCCGCATCCAGCCAGAGGTTGAGGGGTGGCCAAAAGGTTTTTACAACACAATATGTGCGGATGAGAATAAAAGGACTCAAGGTAACTATTTACAGCCTTTACTGTTTGATATAAAAATTTGTAATGCATACGAGAGTGTTCCACTTGCTATCAAGCTTCCTATATTCAACATTACTCCATATAAGGCTACTGCAAGCTTTGAAATAATGTCATGTTACTTAAAGCTTTCTCTGTATCTTTGGGCCTAAAAAGGCTTATGGTAGTTTAACTTGAGATTTTCTTATTGGCTCTAACCGAGACATACATTGCAGTAAAGTGGATGTACGAGTATTAAATCTATCCAATGGGATCATAGTTGCATAATGTTGAAGAAATCACTTCCATTTTCATAATGTTGTGGTAATTCTTTCCCATAGCCTCGTCTGCTCATGCGCAACCAAAGCCCATGCCAAAGGGTATAAATATTTTGGAATTCAATACTTCGGAGAATGCTGGAGTGGACCAGGGAGCACTTCGTATAAAGTGTACGGAGGAGCTAATGTATGCAAAAGTGCAGCCTTTCAGAAGTGCAACGTTGGAACACGCTGTAGACAATGCCTCTGCACAGGAGATCAACATAGTAATTATGTTTACCAGCTGGGATAGTGACATTTCATGCTGTACTTTACTGACATTTTCATGTAATAACGTTGTTTTTTAACTTTCTTCTTTTTCATGGGTTGTCAATTTTGAATTTTACTTAAGTCTTATTTGTTGAACATTATCTTCATTCTCTTTTAATCACTGAATAACGTCGTGTTAATTTATTAACCAGCATCGAGGAACAAAATATTCCAGAAACTTGAAGCCCAAGAAGACTTGTGTGCAAGAGACATCCGGTGCAAAACAAAGTGATATGAAAAAAATTCCTGCTCAACATGGCAGTTTCTCATGCGTTTTCAGTTTTTGATTTTTTTAAGTATGTTGAGTATTTCGTTCATTCTTTTTCAATATATCATGCAACAGCCTTGTTTCAACAATCATTCTCACTTGGAATTTAATTGTTGCATGAACATTGAACCCTATAGGACAATTTGGTTTATCCTTAGGGATCTTGCTACAAAGTGCATTACAGACACCTAGAACATAATTAATTCTTCCATTTTTTGCTGTAATTCTTATGAAATATCGATTAGTCCGACGCTCAAAATAATTGTTGAATCAATCGAAGCATGTTTTGAAAACTCAAATTAGTTGTCATTTAGATAAAATTCTTGTCACACTTACCGCTTCAGAGAAACCTTGGTAATGTTAACTGCAGCTGCTTTGATTGATACAAAACTTAGAACCTTAATCATCGTGTAGGCAAAGTGTGCCAGTAAATAGGTATTGGTATGTGTAATTATAACTAAAAGACAGAACTGTTAATTAGCAGTTCTCTCTTCTAGTTTGAATTACACATACCTAATGTGCTTGAAAATAATAAGGAGCATTCAAATACAAAAAACTTACTTACCTTTGCATACTTTGTTTGCCTTCCCCTCAAAAGACTTGTGAAAATGCCAGAACTGGTTACTTCACTGTCTCTGAAACTCAATATGAGAACTGTATTCTTCCCTTTCCTATCGGGATGGCCATTTTCATCGAGTACGTAATGAAATGGAAGTCTGAAAAATTCTTTGTGGATACCACATTATCTTAAAATATCCTGAGGCTGAATCTTGTTTAGAAGTGGAGTGAATCACTCCACTTTAATACATTCGTTGTTGCTGCTTTGTATTTGGAAACGTTGGGCATTGAAAATGAACGGCTCAGCTACACCATTATTCCATGGCCTAACAGCTCGTGCAAAATGAGCTTAGGCCCACTTCTAGCTGTAGAAGCTAGGAAGTACCAAGGGAGTTTATATATTGTTTAAATGACAGTAAAAATCAACTCAATTGAAAGAAAAGGGAGCAACTGGGAATTGAAGCGTCACAGACGAGGATATCGTGCTATTCCACAAAGCATCAATTGAAAAGAACGAAAAGGTTGTAGTAAGAGAGCTCAGAGGGGGCAGGGGTCGTCGAAATGATGAACCATCTTGTTTTAAGCTTGTTCCACAAAAGCCTAGTTGTTTCCCATTTAAGCAATCAAGGCTAAGTATTTTCCTACGACGCTCTTCCACTAATTTATTTGAGTGAGCTCAAGCAAAGAGGAGATAAAATAAGTGAATGGGGGGGGGGCTTCTACAAGTGGCTGAACATCAGTTCGATTGACAACCCAAAGTCCTAATAATTGCGCAATGCTCCGTTTTATAGTAACATATTTCCATTTAAATTATTTTGTGGTTTGTGTTTTGGTGTATGTGAACTAAAAGCTGTTAAATCTGACGCTAGCAATCACATGACAACTCGATCCAATTGGGAGGGGTCCACGATAAACTTTGGCCTGTTCTCATATCAACAAACAGAGGTTTGGTCTCCACTAAAATTGATAACAATCGCGATCACTTAAAATAATTAGGGCAAATGAGAATACCAGAACCATCGGCGGTATTGACACCTTTAAAAAATAACATTTTTGATAAACTTCAATCGTCGGGTACAAGACAAAAATAGCAGCTCCATTAAACGCAAGAAATTCAATAATTTGAGAATTTGTGATGCAGACTTTATATTTATAAATCAGTAAATTATCATTTCACATTTGTGCAAATTGATAAATGTACAACTAGCTCAAATTATATGATAAACAATGTGAACATAAAAAGGAATTAAGAAGCAGACAAACAATACATAGTTGGTAAAAATAAGAAAAGAAGTAGGCAAATGAGAAGGAATATGTATCTGTTTTATGCAATAGTTGAGTACTGATATGATTTCCATAAACATGGCCTTATGGGGCGCCACCATTTAAATACTAAAGGCAGCTGAAGGAGTGAGCTAAGATGCCCAGCTTTTGAAATATTTATAAAATGGCGAGTAGGTATGCAAAGTAAAACGACGACATCGGCTTGATTTAATGTTTCTCAAGGATTCCGTTTAGCAAATTTAAAAACATTATCCATCAAGTTTAAGTTTAATCAATCTGTTTTTTGTAAAACCAAAAATACTGACAACAGTATGTGAAACTATGAATCAGAACTCTTCGAGCATGACACAATACATCCTTTAAGTCTACTTTTAGACCAAAAAATTGAATGGTTGAAGCTTAGCTTTAAGGTTTGTGGCTAATATCTATTAGGGATGTTAAGGTATAAATTCCACGGCGTCAGCTAAAGGTTCCACGGTTCTATAAGACAACTGGAGGCTTAGCAATAAATGGATCAAAAGCAACGTCAGCAAACAGCCTATGAGATAATAGTAGATATTTTCTACTAAACTTTGCACCAACCGCAATAGCTTTTCAAGGATACCTAGATGACATTCAATGTACTTTTGTAGGCAAATCCACTTTTGCATACAGAGGCAATGAAAACAGGTCCAAAATTAATTGTTTTCCGCTTTGTTCGAGTTCATGGCTGAGAAAAAAAGCTCATAAACGAGTCAATACAGTGTGTCTGGAAACTATCAGAAAATTTTGAGAAGCTGAAAATAATCAAAGCTTAGGAATTACTAGGGTACGAAAGCCTAATTAATATTATATATTCGTTTTTATTAGTTGAACGTGTGAATGGTTTAAATATATAGAAATACATAAATTTGGTATCTACTCTGGATAAAACTCTGAACGATCAATATATTAATTATAAAATCTTATCTATAACAAACAATTTCACTTTTTCCATACATCATAAATAGTAAATTAACTCCTATCATAGAAAATTCCCATCAGCGATATAAAATAAAGTAAGACACCGAGCATTTTTCATGTTATCGAAGGCATAAAGCTACAGTAACCGTCACAATGCAAGAACTATTAGTACTGGGAACTTAAAATAATACGCTGCTCAATTTCCCAGTATTCTTCTAGCAAAAGTGGTTGAATTAATAACCACCATGACAAAGATGGAAGACGCAGTAGTTGTTTAGAAGGAATTACGGTTTAAGAAAGCATTAAATTTCGCACTATTTTAAACAAGGAGCGGGTCAACTGTTTTTACGTTCCAGATGGGTACGGAGATAAACAAGAAAACTTTCCTAGGTGATACCAAAAGAGTATGGTTTGTCGATGAAAACGGGAGAAGGGAAACAACTGGTCTGATAAAAATTTAGCTTCTAGTAGAATTTACAGGAATGAGTGAACAAATAGCGTGAAGATAAGTTCTGCACACAAAGCCAGATTAAATACATTATTTTTATTACAAAATTTAGGCAAAATAAAAGGTTAAGATGAATGTCTTTTAGTAAAAGTTGTTTCCGTGCTCCAAGAGGGACAAGTGTTTTATAAGGAGACTCATAGTTAGGTTCTTGCACCACTCATACAAATAAACAACTATTAACGACTGAAGCATTTCAGACATCATTCTATTTAGCCTTCGCATTCATATTGTAGATAAGCAAGCACCTAGGCCATGCGACTGCTAAGATGCAAAACAGAAAGACGACTGTCTAGCTCAACAAACAGAGCTAACACTTTACATAATAGAACTGTTTCATACCGCAACAAAAACGCTATTTCGTCAGCAATTGTCAGCACCAGTTGCAAACATCTGGTCACGTCAACTTGTCACTCATTCACAACACCGATAAAGCTTTTTCATTTCCCCTCAAAGGCGCAGGTTGGGAATCCTGTCTTCAAAACTTATCCAGTAATTGGTATATCATCTGGTCGAACACCCAGTGATTCTAGTTTCTCTCGTAAGTGCTGAATTTCTTTCTACAACGACAAAATGAAAGAGATTCGATAACAAGTCAAGATTTCATACACACTTGTATGAGGAAAAACTTCATGCAGATATTTCTTGCTCATTCTTTAACATAATAGTTACAGGAATCATAAAATTGCACAACCATCTCAGTTCAGATCTTCATCTACTCGTTAAACAACCTTTTCCTTCTATCCCTCATTTCATCCTTTTATCTATTATTACGTTGTTCACCTGCTTCATATTTAGCAATTTATGCAATAGAATTCCAATTCTTCTTGGTACAAAATAACTTTCTTCTTAGAAATAGTCAACTAACTCGAACAAAACCTATACTAGTTTTTACCTTTTGTGCAGCAACCTTTGATTCCAGCTGAAGAACTTGTTCGTCAAGCTCTTGTTTTTGCATGGAAAGAATCTCAACCTTCTCTTCTGATTTTTTCTTCACTGATACAATTAAGCCTGGAAAATAAATACTATTTAAGACTATCAACATTGCTGTCTAGCATATGACTTAATGACTAGGTTGGACTTTCAGCTCTGGTACTCTGCTCTCTTTCTAGAGTGCTTGACAGAATTGTAACTAGATCAATACCAAGTAAAGCTATGCAGTCAGTTAACTAAGAAAGTGCATGGGTGCCACACTTCTTAATTTTAGCTTGTCAGCAAATTTACCACACACCAATAGTGCTCATCAGCACTGTAATATAGCAAATTGGGCTAGAAAAAAGTCTGTTTGTTGGAAAATTGGGGTTGTACACCCCATTAAAAATTTTCTTTAGCTTTGCCCTTGCTGCATATATTCTGCTAGAATGAGGAAAATGCTGAGAAAGCAGACTACAAAAGGAAAGATATTTGTAAGGGATAAATTCTCATTCTGTTCCTGCTTTTTAGAACTTTTCTTGCTTTTCACAACAACAAGTGTGCTTTCAATTTTTCATGGATGGCATACATTAAATCAAAAATATACTGCTTAGGGGAAAATGGAACATAAATAACAAGAGCAACAGCAAGAAATTAGAACATTTCACAAATAATCATAATCTCATGAACAAATTCACAAACTTCATGAAAATCATTATCAAGATTACTGGCTCTGTTCTATATCATTTTTGCAAATCTAGCAACCTGTTTTCTCTGATTGTCCCAAAACAATTGGTAGAATGGAGCAATCAACCAATGATCACTTCTGCAAAACAACAAGGGAGTAGACTGAATTTTATTCAAAAGGAAAAACTGAGAAATGAGTCAAACTTACCATTTACAATCCTTGAAATTCGCCAAAGTCTTAACAATATAATGAACTCAACCCCACCAAGAGCTCCATCACTATTTCTGTGTCTGGTAAAAATGAAACATAGTTGTCAAGAATTAAGAGTTTTTGTATCTTCTGCTACAAATGAGAGCTGTAATTCTTCATATTGTACTAACAACATTTGTGGCAGAAATGTAAGTGAGGTAAAATCAAATCAGAATTGATAACTGCCCATGCAAAATACAATCAGACCAGTTGTGACAAATAGATTAGAATATCAGATAATCATTCTTGGGCTCACACTTGTAAACATTGCACAGACCCCTTGCTCTTTACAAACAGAGGCCTTTAAAGCAATCATGAAGAAAACATATCATGTTTTTTGCATACAAAGTTACTTCAACCATAAGAGTATTATGATATAATAGTTAAAATAACTTACAAAATGACTATATCCAATGAAAATGAAACAATAACAACACAAGCATCAAAAACCTGAAACAGAATAAAATGATGCCATTTAATAAGGATCTCAGAAGGCTTCTTCTTGATCTAGCTATAAGCTGAGTATAGCTTCATTTTTTGCCCAGCATTTAGAATTATTATGAACATAGCAGCAAAAAAGTAGAATTTCTTGAAATATATTAATCCTTATGACATACCTCTAGCTTATGCTTGAAAAATGACAACCCAAGAGCGAACAGTTTTACAATGATCTGGAACACAATAATATTTGTAAGACTTTATATTACATGAAACATTGTTGTCATGCAAATTGATGATATCCGAAAAATCAATGTATCTTAAAAACCTGAGAGTGAGTAAATGCAAGATATCTTTGGAAATACTTCTAAAAATTACCTCAAAGCTTCAATAACTCATGAAAAGTGAAAATTCTAACCCATCCCAAAGAAAAAGCATCAACTTTAATGCTTGGAAGACAACAATACTTCAACATAACTCATAGCCTATAAATTTCCTTGAGAATTCATATCTTGAAAATGCTCAAGGTTCACTATTCTGTAGCTTTGAAAAATACATTGCTGTATTACTCAACATAAACCAGTTGTGAATATGACTGCAAAACTGGACTTTGATGCAGGCCGTGTGATGGAAGAATATGAGAAAGTGCATCATATTACACTCCCTGCTTATGCAAGCGACAACATTTACCATTGACAAACATACAAATTTCCCTTTCCATCATAGAATAAAATCAGTGTAAATAAGTAAACACACTCCAATGCTAACAGCCACTTCTACATTCCAGACAAACAATGCTGTGTATTTTTAAATGAGATTGCTGAGAACTTCCATTTCTTAGCCACAAAAGAGAATAAAAATAATTAAAATTATCTGTTCATAAGATTTACAAAATAAATTCATAAATATATATATCACTATTTTAAACTACCTCAACCATGAATAATGAAAGAATTGCAAGGCTAAAATCATGAAGAACCAGTTCCACAATCTCCATAGTGTGAGACTTTCTGCCTGTATATGAATCAAAATTACATGAATTATATAAAATACTTGAGATATCTAATAGGCAGAGACATGAGCTTTTGTCATGTAAAAAAAAATACTTTCCACAACATATCTTGCCCCTGATGGAGTGCCACATTCGATTCAAAATAATTATATCATTATATCCACCCAATCATTATAAATGCATCTTAACTACCACCATAGAAGGAACTTTTTCTTCACATAAAACACAATTGTGCTCATACACTAGTAAATCTTGAAGCCAAATCAAAATGCAGCTAAACTGGAATCTAATTGTGCATGCTACTTATGTAATTGGAAATATAAATTCCAGTTGGATATATAAGCTTAATCAAATACTAGAGGTTACTCTTGATTACAAACTAGCAAGTGGTGGAAACAAATTGAGGATTGATATATTTTCTAAAAATTAATAATTTGTGAGGCTGAAGAGAAGAATACATTAAGACTTTGTAGAGCAACTCTCACACTTACTTTCATACGCAAAGAAGAAATCTGACTCAGAGAAACAAGTATAATATTGCTTTGGCTAAATAAGCCAAAGAAGAAACTTAATTCACTTGATAAATTCTTAAAAACAATAGCTGGGGAGCTCCAAAGAATATGGAGGTTAAAAAAATTGCAAAATCAGCAATTGGAGGGGAGAGAGTTGATTATCCAGTACTCAAGAGTACAATACTGCAAATTTGAAGTTGCTATTTCTCTTCTAAGTCACAAGAAGCAATGCTGATAAATTTAGGGCACACCAGTTTGCTGCAAGCAACATGAAAATTCTGATAATAGTTACTTTTTCCACTTGCATCATCAACAATTATAGTTGCCACCACAATAGCAGCATCCAGCAAAACCAAAATAATGACAGCAATTTGGTAGCGATGATTATGAACTATATCCCGAATTCTTTGCCTGATATGAGTAATAGATCCTCTGTGGGAAAAAACCATTTGAATGTAAGAACTTCTTTCGATGAAAAATTACAGAATCAAGTATGGATGTAGGAACCAGAGTGGACAAGGGGTAAATGCCCCTCACTTTCAAAAATTTGCTGGAAAGAGTCCCTTTGCAGCTAACAGAGCTTTCCTTCATACCAGCGATCCCTGAAATCAACTAGTAGAGTAAGTAGAAATTTGTTGTAAAGTTTGATTACAAACTTGATAAATCAAATAACATGCATTATTCATTGCGTCATAAAATAGCTGATCAATTGACCAAAATGTAGACATTCACACCTATTCTGTACTCTTTTGGTTTGTAATTACTGCAAATGTCCGGGCTGTAACACAGATAGCCCTGACAAGCCTTATTGTAGGCAAGAAAATATCAATAGCTTACCCTCGTGCGGGGGTGTCATACTGAATATTAATTTGCATTCTTTTAACATCATCAAAGTCGTTCGACTCGTCGCTCAAATAACATCCATTTTGTTCTGCATCAGGCAGATTTTGCGTTGACTCCCCGGACTTCATCTTCCTACTTTACAGACGCTTCCTTATTTATTGTTACTGTTTCAGACATCAATGCTCCCTGCGGAGCACCCAGTCTCTCAACCATACCGAAGCTACTGAACTTTTAAGGAAGTGATTTGGATTTATGCAAAAGTATACAACAGTGGTTCCCAAACTTTTCAAAATAGTTTACATGGCGGTCCCCTACCAGAAGCTCTTTCTACCCGCGGTCCTGTGGAGCAGGGTTAGCTTCAAACTGAGCGTGGTAATTAACGTTTTCTATGCCACTACCTAACTTTGTTAGGAAATTCAGCGAAGTGGGTCGATTTGTTGCGGAGCCATCATTCCTAATTTTTACAAACCCAATTTTGTAGACATGTCCTTATGAATGTTAGTAAGTGAAAGACAGTATGTGATTCTAGTGAAGGCCTTGGCTTGAAAAGAATTAAAGGTGTCTGGGGGTTGAGCCCCTGGGAACATTTATGAAACCACTCCCTTTTCTTTGGCTTAGAATGCATCTCAATATAAAGCATTTTTTATATCACAAAAACAAAATTATACACATAGCTAATTTATATTACTTGCGACTACCGTTGATAGAAAGGACACTCTGTCGGCGAGTTCCATCTATGACAGTCACCTGAAAGAGTTATAACAAAGAAAATATGAAAAAATACGCAAAACACTAAATTGCTGCTGCTGTGATACTGCACAAATAGAACTAGAAAGCTTTTCATATTCTTAATAAAAGATATTGTAGCTTCAAGGATTTTCGATTACTAACAACATTAAGCTGTGGATCTCCAAAAAGATGCAATTCGCATAAAGGCTTATCACCTATATTTAATATTAAACCAGGAATATCAGAGAGCTGACCAAAGAGATTCTGACGCATTAAGTGAAACTGCAGGCAGTGCAGGAAAAAGTATTCATAATCTTCAGTGCCCATGCTACAAGCACATAAGGGAATCAAGCTGTCGAAATTGTGTCTGAATTTATACTCATTTAACATACTAAATTTTAGACACAGCTTTGTGGGGTATCCCACACCTGCAATATTAAGCTTGCTCACGATATCACGATATTAGGTTTGCTCTGGGTGGCAGGGAAACTTGATAGTTCGTGTCAGCTTTTTACAAGACAGCGTGGGGAAGAAAGTAGCTTTGTCAGACATTCATGAATTTTACTCAGACTAACTCCAAATTGATTTTCTTTCATACTCCTTTATCTAGAGATAGTTAAGCAATCGGCAATTTAAGGTCATCTCCCATTAGAAGCAAATCCCGATTATTCTTAAGTAGTTAATGCACTGTCACAGAAAGATACCAACAGAGTTGATAGCATAAGTTTGCTTCGCTGCCGAGGTTCATAGCTTTGCGCTAAAAAGTGACTGTCTATGAATGCGGCTCTACAAGTTGCAAGCCTCAACTGCTTCTCGCGGTCCTCCAAAAAGCGTCTGCAGTCCCCTAGGAGACCTTCCTCAAAATTTCTAAAAAGCTCTAAAAAGGCAGCAAAAGCCTACAACTATAAGGAAAAAAGTTTTATGGTTGAACAGATATAGTCTATAAACAGTAATTGTATTTAAAGGCGATAGTAATGTAGAAATTGAAATTAAAACTCTCTTGTTTTGAACATTTCATGACAGTCAGATATTTAGGAGGGGGCAAGCCTATTCATGTGATTGGATGAGACACCTTCGTCCATTATATTAGAGACTAATGTCCTCTAAATATTGGCAGATAACAGTGATCTCACGAATTTCAGCCTGAATCTCAGGGTTTTTCCAAGTTGAAATTTGAGACCTCACGGTTTTAGGTTTTCAGAGGTTGGAAGGTCTGAACACCTTTGAGATGCCAAGTAATTTTAAACAACTGTAAGTGATGTTTTGACATTTTCTCAATGATCGAATTCATTATCATTCTTCTAAATCCTTACCACTGCTCGCAACAGCTGAGCCGCACATCTTTCAGGGTGCATTCACATAGTTAAGCCAGGCACGCCGGAGCTGGGGGGCTGCAGCCCCCTACTTTTTTGCAAGTGTATGATATCGTACAATAGATAGCTTATCATATCTAAGATAAGAGGTACTGTGATACCAAAAAGGGGGTTTTTCTTCTACCGTAAAGGAGCTCCACCCCTGACCCCCACTGCCACATCCTATAGGAACTTGCTACTAGTCCCCAGCCTCCTAACTCAAAAGCACGCTCTGGCGTCCTCGTAGGCCCAAATAAGTATACACGACTTTTCTATAAGAAAGTTTTTTTCGTTCAGTACAAAAACTTTCTTAACTTCTTCACAATTCCAGTATCAATATTTTCTTAAAGATTTTCTTAGCAAAAATTGTTGAGTTCCAATGTTTTGCGCATGTTCATTAGTGGAAAGTGAAAAAGCTCCATGTACACTTGAAACTATAATAAATCTTAGTAAATTACAGAAGCTAAACTGTTGGAGGGTTGCCAACATCACATATATGACATTTTGTACACAGATAAGTCGAATGTTGAATACATAGATACTAAAAGAGCTTTCCAATATCTCAAAAAGCCAGTACTGAGCACTCTCAACTTTTTGAGCAGCTGAGTACTACTTTCTTATAAACCACTTTCTTATAAAAAAAACGTATATACATACATACATACATACATATATATATATATATATATATATATATATATATATATATATATATATATATATATATATATATATATATATATATATATATATATATATATATATATATATATATATATATATATATATATATATATATATATATATATATATATATGTATATATACATATATATGTATGTATAAATATATATATTCTCTACCTCAATGAAGCATTTTTAGCTATTTCAGCTGCCGTTGAATGTGCCTAGATTGCATTATGGTGGCTTGCAATACCAGATATTCTGTTGAAATATTGCGACATTTCAAAGTGATAGGAGCACCAAAGCTGAGAGTAGAAGACATAAGAGGAGAAATTGTCCAACATGAAAAAGGATATTGTTACAATACAATAGCTAAGAGATATAAATTAGCCAGGAAAACCTTGGAACAGGTTGTAAAAAGCATTGAGACACAGGTATAGTGAAGGAGAGATCAGGAAGAGGAAGGAGAAAGATGAAAACTCCAAGAGAATACCAACAAACTAGGAAGGAATGCATCGAGAATCGAATGAAAATGTAAAGGAGCCATTCAACAAGTACGTACGCTCTGAAGGGGGAGAGGCGACCCAAACAAGCGTACGAGAACGTGCATGGGGGGGCTCTTCAAAGAACGTATGTACGCTCATGTTTTCTCCAAACGGTAATTACTTGAAGCGAAGTTGAGCGTACTTGCTTTCTAAATGGCCTCAAATAAAAATGGCCAATGACTGATGGAGTTAAATTTGTTTAATAAGTTCTAGAGCATGCTTTGGAAAGTGCAGTCTGATAATAAATTGAAGTACAAGGGACGCGGTGAAAATAATAGTCAATTTCAGTTTAAGCTTTCATCCCATTTATGAATGAGCATGTACCATTAACATTGACAAATCCTTTCATTAGACGCTACCACTGACAAATTACATTGACAAATCCTTTAGAGACTACCATTGAAAAAAGATACTTTGGGGCATACAAGTCCCATCTTCAGTCAAATATGAGATCAAAAAAGGGGGTAAATATATTCTAAGTGTGGAACAATAGAGCATGCAAAATACGGCGTGGTGTAAACATACAGAAAAGGCACAGGGCGTGTAAAGTGAATAGAAACGAAACGTAAGCAGGTAAAAATGCTTAAATATGGGGGTAAAGGTGGGCAGAGTTCTAGAACAGTTGAAAGGCACATTTATGCTGGTACTCAAAGATACTGTATGGAAAAATTGCAGCAAGATTTTACAAGAACTGCACAAGAAAAAGACAAGATGACACGAGAACATTGACCAAAGTCAAGTAGCAGTCTGCCGTGTTGTGAGCAGACCGTTTTCTATAAAAAAGGAGAGGGATATTTGTGAGTGTGTCCGAACACAGCTTTCAAGCACAACAGTGGAGAAATCATGGTATGGGCTGCCTCCAAAAACTAATGCTTGTCACCTGCACGAGATGAAAATCAGCACTAACGGCAAGCATTATACAAAAATCCTTAAATACTGCGGTGTTTCCTTTACTTTCTTTTTGTTTTTAACCAATTACGTCGTATTTCAGTAAGAAATTGTACCTTACCATTCTGCACCACAGTCAAGAGTGCCTTCATAGGAATAACCACACAATTCTTCATTATCTAGAAAGCAGTACTGATATGAACCTATTGAAAACATCTAGTACTTCATGAAGGCAAGAATTTTGGGCTTCAAGCTTGCAAATACACAACTGCTTTTAAAACGACCAAGAGTGGAATACAATTCACTTTTAGATGATTAAATTGAGAAACTCACTGACAGTAAGTCTAAATGAGAGAATGTTCAAAATAGGACTTAAAATATAGTTATGCTTGTCAAAGTGCATATATCTTCTGTAAGAAATGGTAATGTTATATTTTCCTATGCTTTTACAGGATTTTTAAGCACTTAAGGTGCAAATGCACTTAAGGCGCAAATACATCCATAAATTAACCCATAAAGTCAAACTTCTCCCTTTCTGTTCAGGTGACTACTCATATCAGTAGTTTTATCAATTTTTTTCTAACACTTGGTTTGCAGCATCTTTTCCATTTTTCACAGTATATAAATATGCTTTTCCATTTTCGAATGTAGTGTCTTCATCTTCATTGGATACGTAACTGCCATTATCCTCATCTCTGCCCTCATCATCTTCATCTTCTTCATCATCAACTGGATCATCCTCTTCTGTTTGTTCATCTTCTAGTTCATCATTTCGTTCTTCAGATCCCCTTTCAAAACGACTTCCACCCTCATCTTCTTGCCTCTCAGCTTCGTCTCCAGTTCTATCATCATAATCTTCAATATCATCATGGCGGAACACATTCCCAAGAATTCTTCTTGTTGATTCTTCTTCAATGTTAGCATCTAAAATTAGAGAAACACTATTGAAAGTCATGCGTTTCATAAAAAAGCAAAGACAATCCTGCCTGATTCGGATGTGGTATGAAAATGGCACAATAAGCTTCTATTGACAACACAAAAAGGGACATAGCAAGCTTTTGTCCATAATATAAGAACGGAAAATAAGTTCCATGGTACTACAAGACGAGTAACTTTAGAAAAATGGATTAGTCTAAACAGATGCGTGTATCAATATCTAAACAAATAGATAGAGGAGTCAACGAATACATCAATGAGCAAAGAGATGGATAGATTGGTGAATCAATAAAGAAACGGAAAAAAGAATTGATAACAATTAATCAAAAGAAAATGAACAATTACTCAAAGAGGGAAATGATGAAAGTTCATTTTTGAGCCATCTTTCGTAACTGATGAAGTTGCATAAAAAATCTGTTTGGAGGGGCAAGATAATGCAAAATTTGTCATTAGGGAGCATTGTCCCTCCGTTCCCCCTGCAGTTGAGTGCCTGTGGCAAGATTCGTTTAGGTTTAAAAGAGACTAAATTCTCTCAAACTCCACCTTCCATCTTAAACCTCTCAATTTGATCTGTTCCACTATTCTACTGCAAAAGGCAAATCACGCTAATTACAGAAACTTAAATCAATTCTTACATTTCCAGCAATATCTTTTGCACTTTGTGTATGATGGAAAGTTATTTCTGTTTCCAAGACAACCACCATACCGGAAAGGTAAGCACCTTTTCCTGTGCCTGTCAAAATAGTACCGCTTGTAATTTCGATGACATTTTCCTTGAGCTTTGGGCAATGAACAGACAAAACTTCTTCCTAGTATGGTGGAAACATAAAGGTTCTTTGTCAGTCAAGATCTGAGAAAAAGGGATATATTGCAGAACAGAAGACATGATCTCATTCTCAAATCTATACACGCTATTTTTATAAGAAAAAAGTTTATAAGAAAATGAGGCTCAAATGGTCAAAATCTTAAGAAAATCGTAAGAAAATCACGAGGCTCAATTTCTAAAATTTAGTGTTTTATTGGAAAAAAATCGATAGTTCGTCGTTATTGCATTCTAAATGTTAAAGATGGAATTCAATTTCAAGTATACAATATTAATAACGAAAGTGTAAGCCAGTTCATTTCAGTAAAAGTTAAGAAAAATTTAAGAAAATCTCAGGTTAAATTATGGGAAAAGTTAAGAAAATTGACGCTCAGGCAAAATGATGTTTTCTTATAAAAAAACGCGTAGTTAAACTGCGCTTCCCGGCTGATGTGAACTTAATTTCAAAGAGTTAAAGCATAATTTGGTCTTTCATAAACAAACGAAATAGCTTTGAAAAGAGAAATCTTAATCACCAAGAATACATCCCATCAAAAACTTTGATTAGAAGTTATGAATCTATACTCTATAGTCTATAGTCTATAATTTATAATCTATAGTCAAACATGAGAACAAATTGAGCATAATTTTGGTAGGAATTGCAATTAATTGGAGCTAGACTTTTCAAATACTTGTATTGATCTTTACCAACATCAAAAGTCCGAAAATTTTCCTATGAAACATGAAAATTTCCGAAAATCTGACGACTTCGAAAAAATTGGGGGATGAGGCTCCCTGTTCCCCACAGCCATGATGCTCCTGATTGAATCTGTAAACATTTCTTAAAGTAGACAGTGCAAACAGCAATAGCTAGTTTGACAACAAAATTACAATTATTTAGATACAGAACACATGGACGTTGCATAAGTATAGATAACAGACACAGAGCATAAGGACATTGTGTAAAAACTGTTAATAAAAGCTTTAGTTTTAGAGGAGGAGATAGATATGCAATCTTACTACAGAATCCTCGTCTCTTCACGCGGAGGTGTGCAAATTCCTTCCTTCGACACAGTGTTTTTATGAAGTGGCACATACTACGATATGTTCTCCCATCTTCTCCACACACTGGTGCTCTTCTATTTCCACATTGAATTAATTGACAATGATTACCTAAGAAAGAAATCAATCACATATATCATATGGTGTAATATTTAATGCAATATGTAATACATGAAAACATTGCAACTACGTAAATGATAAATGCAATACTACATTGTAAAGAGGCTGTAACTGGAGAAGTTAGTTTTCTGCTAAAAATTGGATGAAAAATGTTGAATGAATATCAGCTAATGACATCATAAAAGAATGATTAATCATTGCAGACAAGCTTGCAGTTCAATCATCAACAGTTAAAAGGTTTAGAAAGTTATAGACTAATTAGCTATTTACTTTACAGACTTGTACCCGCAAAAATATGAAAAATATTGTCAACCTTCCTTCTGAAATTAAGCGGACGCATATCTGATAATACCCCATTTAAGTAAGCTTATAAAAGGTGGGGGCTGGTATGTAGTAGTTTAAAGAAAAAGCCATCTCAAGCTTCCTTCTAAAGCCGTACGTAGCTGGGAAATGACCAGATATGGTTTTATGGTTGGAGAGGAAAATGTATTGCATTGACAATGAGCGCACATAAGCGTTTCGCCCACCTTTATAAATGTTAAGGTGGGCAGAGGTCAAAGCAATGAGAACTCTATCAATTTGCTATGTTCAATCTACATCTGGTACTGCAGCCAATGAGGCAACAGCATGGATTATTACAAAGCGTGTGTACTTGACAACCGTTGCCATGTGGGAAGACAATGAATTATAGAATGAGTAAACCAGAAACTATTACATCACGTAAGTTATTCATCACTACACCAAATCTTGTGGGACTCACTTGTTTGCTAATCTTGTAAACCGCGACCGTAGCACAAAAAAGCTTTGATGAGGCAATACATTTTCTCTTGAATAGAAACGGGAAAAAGAACTACTTGTTTGATCGTATTGGCAGATTTCGTAGCCACCAACAATACTGGACACTGTGGCGGAAACTTGAGGAGGGCAAGGGGGCACTGCCCCTCCTAAATATGCTTGCAGGCGCGCAGCTAGGGGTGGGGTCCTGGGGGTCTAAACCTTGCCCTTTTCAGCAAAAGATTGAAAGTACCCTTTATTGTAGTGCCCTCTCTATTCAATAAGGGCATTTTCCTAGCATGGAAATAGCGTAATTCCAAAATGTCTCCGGTGGCCTCGCCCCGGTCACTGTGTTTCCCCCTCTCTACCATGACAAGTACTAGCAATAAGAGTCATTGGCCTTTAGAGAAATGACGTCAGTAAACCTCCCACAGTATTTCCTCCAATTATGAATCTGCAAAAAGTATTCGAAGACCGTATCTCCTTTGAAACATTTCAGTATGCCTTTTTCGTTGATTGGACGCCTGTCCTCGAAAATTCCTAGTTGCTCGCCTGGCTAGACTTGTAGACTTGTGACACAATTACACCTAGAATGGTTCACAGGTGGCAGTTACCTGCAACATTCAAGAGACTTACGCTTTTGCTGGAAAAAGTATCATCAAATAGCTTTCAATGTACTAAATGTGTTGCAAGTGCTCTGAAAAGTATTTAGAACTTGAATTGAGAGCTTGAAGAATTTTCACTGCCAGTAATGAGAGCTTTCCAATCCTTCGCTAGTCTCAGGTCAAATTTAATACATGGGGCTTCTTATACACACTTTCTATAAGCACCCTAGCTTAAGATCCCTATTTTTGGACCTCTTTTTATCAAATTCTACTACTAAAAGTTCCTTACTAGCTCCTTCATTCTCACTGCACATATAGTGGCTATAAGAGTGACACAGACACAAGGAAATATCAAAATTCTGAATTTTACCTTTAATTTTAGCTAGAACTCAGGACAAAAATCATAAGCAAGATAGGAAAGAAATTTTATAAATCTATCAATCTGAGCTTAGGCTATAAATGAATGGAACTAGCTTCCTAGTTCTTGATTAATTGCAGTTATAAATATTTGTCAAATTGAGAAGTTACTTAGGTTTTTTAACATTAATAGTATAGGCTTTTTCATTATTTAAGCCGTCTACATATAGGTTCCTTGTAATGTGGTTCCATTTAAAAAAACGTGCATAACAACATACACTACATGATTCGAAACTATGCTTATCGACGCGTCATAGCTACGGTGCTACTGCTTGAAGCGTGTGTGAATCTCTAAATTGATTGTCTGAACTGTTGTAACTTATATACATTATAAACAAGATACCAAATTGGTTGTACATTAGGACGTACCAATACCACAACGGCATTCTGGAATGTCAAGAAACAAGGCGATTTAGGTAATCATTTTGAAAGCAACAAGAATCATTCGCTATGCCGTGTTCAAAGCAGCTCGCCCGCAGCACTTTACTTGCTCTACCTCCCTGGTCTTCGTTTCGTTCGCCACAAAACAAATATTTTTCCATGAACTTGCCAACTTTCCTACAGTACCTGTTCCGCAAAGTAGGCAAACTACGGGAAGGTTCAAAATATCCATCACACAGCAGCCAAATGAAAAGGCCTGAAAATGTCAACACGTTGAGGAAGGTTCAATGGGTAACTATCTTACTGTCTTTATCGAGGGAAATACTATATTAATTTACTTAATATTAGCAACAAAAAGTAAAACATAACATTAAGGTCTAATTTCTCATAATAGTATCTCATACAATACAAACGTGTAATTTTCGTGGATTTCCAAATGCTATTAAATGCAGTAAGGAATTTTGCAGTTGAGGGGTTCCATTTGTAAAAAGTTAATCTAAAAGCACCATTAAATATACTTGAATACACAAAAATTGTAAGTCCTGATGAAGCTTGAGCCTGTCAGTACTCTTACATTATTCTTAAATTTCAGCGATTTTGAGCATTAATATTCATACCAACTGTATTTTTATAAAAGAATGTATACAACCATAGGCGCCGACCACGTGGGGTCTTGGTGGCCCCAGCTACCCCTAGGAACTGCTATGTGGAGACTGAGCCCCCTCAAAAATTGTGAGATATAACATTTTTGGTTGTCCAAATAACAGAAACCCAATAACTGACTTGGTAATGATACAACACTGATACTTCTGCTATACATCTATATATCTGTTCTGCTTGTTTTAATAGCTTTTCCTTTTATCATCAGTAAATGTATTATATAGTATATAATTACAAAGTTTAGTGATGGTAGACAATTTTCTAAATTTTCTAATATGAGCCCCCCTGAAAAATCAAAACTTGGTGCTTATGTATACAACAAAAAATTTATTCCAAGTCGTACAAAAAATGATGCACAAAATTCCTGATATTTCTTCATATTTCATATACCCATATTTAAAGTTGGTATTTACAATAGTAACTTAAAACAACTGTTTTTACAATGGAAAAAACCAAATAACTTTATACAAAATAACATTTCTAGTATATGATACTTTGTTTAGTCCCATTTCTCTCTTTCGCAGGAGCCTTTGTCGGAACTGGCTAGGACAAATATATCGAGAAGCGAAAAACTTACTTGCTCTGCTTGCAACGAACTGCAGATAAACAAATCCAATGATAGCAATTAATAATATAGCGCTGTTCATTCTTTCTGTTTCTGACTCCTCACCAGTTGCTTCTTCGTGAAATTTTCATGAAACATGCAGTGGTCAAAGGCTATTTATACAATTTGTCATTTCCTTCTTTAATGACTCTAGTGGGTCCTATCATCGAAACTTAGGATTACATCATTTTCTTGATCCTTTATCGCTTCCGCGTGGACTCCACTACAGAGCCAGCACCGAAATGTGGAACGGAGTCTGTTGCCATGGACGACACGCTAAATAGACACTCAATCCATCCAAAACTGTTGGTAAAATCCAAAGAAAAATATAATATCGCTTCAACTTAACGCATATCGTGCTAACGACGCTTTCTGTACTCCCTTTCATCATGAGCGCAAAGCAAACCTATGAGCATATAGTATGAGAACAGGAAAATGCTGACCTTACATACGTTTTTTTATAAGAAAAAGTTTATAAGAAAATGAGACTCAAATTGTCAAAATCTTAAGAAAATCTTAAGAAACTCACTAGGCTCAATTGCCAAAATTAAGTGTTGTTATTGGCCAAAAATCGATATTTCGTCATTATTGCATTCCAAATGTTAAAGATGGAATTCAAGTTCCAGTATACCATAGCACTAACGAAAGTATAAACCATTCTAAACAGTTTATTGCAGTACAGTTTAAGAAAAATTTAAGATAATCTCAGGCTCAATTTCGGGAAAAGTTAAGAAAACTGAGGCTCAGGCGAAATGAAGGTCTTCTTATAACGAAATACGTGTATAAAGTCTACTAACGAAAATGCAAAATTAGCATACTATCTAATTTGAAACGGAGGAGCATCTCCAGCTGCAGCAGCGCTCCTGAACCTAAAAACACTGTCACTTTGTTCTATCATCAAAAAACATGACGGTAGTACACAGTTTTTATAAGAAAAATGAGGTTGGAATTAGGCAAAAATCAAGAAACATTTAATAAACAGGCAGGCTGAGTTTCAAACATAACCTGAGCATCCTTTTCCTGCATCACAATTGCCTAACCTGGGTTGTTATTGTCATTGGACGTCCGAAATATTAAGAAACATGCAGACTGAAGCCAGAGAATTTGTTTCTTTCAAAAAACGTGGAAGCCACTAAACATGCGTCAATAACCAACCTTCCAAACACTGTTTAAAATGGAGCTTCTGGGGTCGTTTAATTCGGGAATTTGCAAGAAGCTCTTACAGCTACAGCGACAGGTCAAAGAAACACGAGATGGCAACTTTAAATTAGTTGTACAATTGAGCATTGATTAGAATGACCGCATGGCATCTATCTGATCTCGCAGACATTTGAATATGTTTATACCAGATAGTAGTCTTTCTTTCTTCTCCAATTGGAGACTTGCTGTAGAGTTACGTCACACGCAAGGCCTGATGTACTGCAATTCAATCAATAAAGAAGCTGAATAAGATAGGATCAATTATTGATCCTTGTAGAATTCCACATCTGTTAGTAGCAAAGGTGATGAAATTGCAATGCAATGACAAAAATGCGTGTAGTTTGTGAATTTCTACGGTTAACTTCAACGGTGCCAGCTTAGTGAAGCAAACAATACGGACAGAAAGCAACCCCTCCTAGGAATGGGAAGGCGAAAAATTCCTCCCACTCCTATTCTGTAAATTGCATTCTGCGTAGTGTGATCATTTATAGAGACAGAATCGGTAATCCTGTATTGCGCAGCTTTTTCCATCATCCGCTCAAAGATATATTTGAAAATGAAGAAAGACGTTGATTTAGTGTAAACATTGGTCAGTCTATCACTATAACGAAAGCTGAATATTTCTCAACGCTCAGTTTACTGACAAAATATTGCCAATGAAGCTGAGATACATTGAATTTAACCATCTTATGAAGTCATTTAAGCATGTATTCATCTGCATCATCTCGGGGGAAACGTGACACTATATCTCATTCCTAAGTCTATTGACGATATGTGGGCAATAATGAAATTTCTGTGTCCTTGAAGGAAAAGACAAGGTCCAACTTTACAAGTCTTAGCCACGAGAACTGGTCACATTCTGAATGTTATATCAATATTTACCATAAAATTTAAGTTAAAAATGTAGTTGGTTCTTCATCCCTCAAAATTTGGAGTCTGTTCCTTAATATTTCTCCTTCAAGGTGGAGCTATAAAATTTCCAACGGGTGGTTGACTATTCCTACGGGGAAATAACCAGCAAGGCATTAGAAATGGTACTGTAACTTTTCGCACAGTATGCCCAGAATACAAAAATTCAGAAAAATCCATTACACTACTAAACTGTACCCCACGATAGGGAATGAGGGCTCGTTTGAATTCAAATTATGTAATGCTTCTGTTGGAATTATCCACAATAGATTTCGCTCGATTTTTAATACACTTGGGAGTCACTTTAATAATTTTTCCATTTTGGCCTAAAACCCTTTAATAAGCATTCCCATGAAGATGGAAAGACTTAAAATAAAGAATTTTCAGAGTACTACAAAAAGCATATCACTGTATTCGAGCGCTGAAATTATACAGTTCAAGTTAATACTGTTAATAATTTTACTAAAAATTATGAATATATCAATGTTAACCTACTTGGCTGACGAATCTGAGTAATTTCATCAACGTCATATAGGTAATATTTATTACACGACTCCCAGTCTTGACTCCATTACACGACTCCCTGTCACGACTATACTACACGACTCTCAGTCAAGACTTCATTACACGACTCCTGGTCATGACTTAATTACACGACTCCTTGTCACGACTACACTACACGACTCCCAGTCACAACTTCATTACAAGACTCCTAGTCATGATTTAATTAGAAGACGAAATTTTAACAAAGGATAAGAGATGCCAAAATGGCTATTGACTCAGTCCACTGAAGTACTATATGTTGGTTTTAGATCATCTAGCTCATGACATTAGAAATATTACCAATAACTTTTATGAAGAAACGTGACAATTCATAAAACTAAAAAAACTTCTAGGCCTCACATCTAGCAATAGGTATACTACTTTAGTGAGCTACCAGATGCATGTGAGACAGAATCCCAGCACTGCGAAATAGTGTGAAATTAAAAATATTTGCGAGACATTTATCCAAAAAGACCCTGGCGAGATATATCTGCAAAATATATCATTTGCATAACAAAATTATAATTATTAAAAAAAGCAGAGTTAGCTCTAATATCCAATCAAATAACGTTAAAGTCAGAGCAGCCAGATCACTCTATAGAAAAATGAAAGGTCTCGAAGCCTTTCTCCAAGCTACTAACAAGCAATTTTTATTCAGAAGGAACACTACGCCAAACGTGGGGATTCAGTACGTGGTAATTAAATGCGCTTAGCCTAGCTGCGAAATGAAGATTGTGTAAAGAAGAAGTATGGCTTTAAACACTATGCTTGATGTTAGAAACGGAGTCTTTGCATTACATGACAAGCTCTTTTGAACCAATTTAAAACTGTTGTTCGTAAGTAGTGCTGTCATTCCTAATTGAACCTGTCCAACTGAACTAATTCAAACGTGTTAACTAACTACCTATTCGTGAAAGAGCTTCGGAACTAGAAGAAGTGTATGCTCAAAATGCCCTAAGAGCTGCATTTTATGAGAATTCATGCATGTACTCAACTTTTGAGAACAATTACCTAGAGGATCTGGGGCTCCGTTGGGAAATAGTTTCACTATAGAAAAATTGATCGAACTCTCGCTATAGCCATTTCCTAAGGCAACTAAATCCAGAATTATGCTGCAGCATAAAAATTTACAGGTTTCTCCTCCAAAAGAGAACTCTGTACAGAAACACAATCCACGTACTTTGGCATATTGCTTAAGATGACCTGCCGAGGTACTCACGTCTAAACAATAGCTTAAACGTCTTGGAATAAAGCATCATAGCAAATCTCTTCTATGGGTACCAGCCTCTAACTGACAATGAATGCAACATTACACTCTGCTACTAGAGACACAAGACTGGCTGTGCTCTCTAAACAATGGAACACGGAAAAAATGAATGAGCTACATATTTGATAAAAAGAATAAAAAACGCATTATTTCCCCTTCAGATGTCAACTATTCCTATCCATTTAATTAAACTGTACAAAAGTCTGCTTTAGGAGTGAAAGGCACGGAAAATTGTCGCAGATAGGGAAGGTAAATCCAAATCAATGCATTTGACCTTTTATCACATAATATGATCTAATATATTATATTGAGAAATGATAGCAAAACTTGTAATTCAACGGGAAAATAGAGTGGACATTCAAAAAACTTCTTCCATGAGGGGCATACAAAGTAACACTAAAACAGTTAACGTCTAAGCCTGATCAACTTTAGATCGCAACAATTTTTGAGTACCTATTTCAAGCAGGGACGCTGGAGCACGGGGGAAGGGGGGAAGCGCCCCTCCTGCCCTTGGAGAGCAGGGGGAAGGAGGAAAAAAGTTCCCTTCTTATGCTGTCTTCTGAGAGGAGTGTTTTACATTTTCTTCTTGTATTCGATCTTCTGTAAGACTCGACCTCCTTCTACCCTCAGGAATTCATCACCTGCCATAAAATGCAACAATTGTTGGAAACATATGTTTGTAAAGAAAAGCACGAAAAAATTTCTGACGTCATCATAACGTCATAATCAGTACAAGTGCCCTTCTCCACACTTCCATCCCCCCCTGCCCTACTGATGCTCCGGTATCCCTGATTACAAGAGGGGAAGAAGGGAGAGCTGTTTCTTAGTGTTTCCCAAGTAAGCAAAGTCTTATGAGAAATGTAAGGAATATTACACCACTACTATAAAGAACAGACTTACAAACAAATGCTAAGTATGATTTAGATTTAGATAAAGTCTACAAGCAACATAAATGTTAATATCTAGAGCAAAATCATACCCAACCTAAATGACGACTTTATGAGACGTAGGGACAAACAAGGAGTAGGGATAAACAAGGAATAGGAATGCCAAATAAACGGATGGACTTGAAAGAGAAATCAGATTAAACCAATGTATGGAATAAAGTTTCTTCTAAGCATTAGCCTAGGGAATGATCAGTATAAAATTGAAAGGGCTCTTTCCATACAACTATTGGGATTATTTTCTCGAAAAGCATTTCATTTACGCCCAAACCCAATGCCTCGGCCTGATAAAAGGCTCAAAAACAACGAAATCTCAGACGTCCGAAAAACAGGGGTAGAAAATACCCCAAAAGAAAAGTAGGAAGAAAGGTTAAACTAGACTAAGCTTTGTTTATGAGAAGTGGCGCATTACTAAGCATAAACATAAGGATATTACTGAACTGAAGGTGTTGATGAATTTTTTAGAATTTTCTTCACCCATCCTGCAATGTCAACTGGCTCTTGCTCCCAGTGAACAATAAAGGAATGTGTCTATGGATAAAAAGAAAGCTTAGAGAATTCACCGACAAAAATATCAATAAATGAGGGGAAATAACTCTTGGCCTGCGTGTAACATCACCGACTAATAAAAAGGAATATATGACTACAAAAGCGCCAAGGACCTACAAATGAAATATTTCTTGTATTTGATATTATTGTTAGTTTTTTTGGTTTTCTAACTTCATTATTTCCAATATCTATTGTTTATTACATAGACATGTAGCCGTGGCAAAATCATACAGTGATATAAGAAATATATAAACAAATAAACAAATAAAAACTACCTTTAGTGACTTTAGATGCGGTCTATCATTTGGATTTTTGAGCAAGCTGTCAAAAGATAAAATAAATAACAACATTAGCATAAAATAGGATTCTCGATGCCCGAGAAACTAGGATGCTTAGCAAGACAGAGAAATGACTGATCATGCCAGATTTGACCCTAAACATAGACAAACACACGAAATGAACTACTATTATTA
This sequence comes from Cassiopea xamachana, assembly GCA_900291935.2. Classification (NCBI taxonomy): domain Eukaryota; kingdom Metazoa; phylum Cnidaria; class Scyphozoa; order Rhizostomeae; family Cassiopeidae; genus Cassiopea; species Cassiopea xamachana. Next base: position 3,807,882 of record OLMO02000294.1, on the reverse strand, counting down.
CTAGAAGATTTCTACAGGCTAACTTCATCAAAAATATCCCATCATTCATTCCCCGTCTTCTGTAATTTTGGATAAAACTTTTTATTTTATTTTGATAGCTGTTTTAAAGAGTTAACTTGTGATAACTAGCTTCATCAAAAACACTCAATTTTCTGATGAAATATATAGTAAGAAAAGAAAATCAAATTACTCTACATTAACTACATAAAGAACGCCAACAAAGGCAAAATCTGATCACAATAAAGATCTCAGAAATTCAAATGGTAATTATGACTATAAAGTAACCCGAGACCTCCTACGTAGAAGCACAAAATCCGGAGCCACGTAACATGATAGCGAGATCAATCTAAATAAACTCTAACACATTTTCAGCATAAATCCTTACCCCTTGACACCCAACATTAGGGGGTCCCCGACTGCAAAGTTCTAAAAATTTCAACCCATTTCATAAAGAACTTTGCATTAAGTCCAGACCCAAATTTAGGCGCTTTTAACCAAATTTCTACTAACTCCCTACCATACCCCTACATTTGAATGCCAAAGAGTACTCAGTCTATTCTTTTCGACGTTTGTAAATATTCAGAATTGAAAACTTACCATTTATTAGTAAAATCACAGAAATCTTCAGAGAAGTGCTGCGGTGGTAATTTGGGTGGAGGCTGGGAACGATACAAAGAAATTCTTAGTCCTCTACCTTGAAAAACATTTGATACATATAGGTTACGCATATAGGAGCAACAACGGATCCGAACTAAACTAGATCCAATCTAAACTGAATCCAATATAAACTGGATCCAATCTAAACTAGATCCAATCTTAACTGGATCCAATCTAAACTGGATCCAATCTAAACTAGATCCAATCTAAATTGGATCCGATCTAAATTGGATCCGATCTACTTTTGGTAAGAATAGGCGTTGCGTTTACTAAGATCATAAAAGAACTGGATCAGATCTACGTCATATAGTATAAACGCAAGGTCTATTCGTACAAAAAGTAGATCGGCTCCAGAACAGATCCGTTCCTCTTTTGCTCTAGCAGAGCGGTCGGTATCTATGGCTTGCGAGCCAGATATGGTTCTTTTCAAGACTGCATCTGCGTCTCTATCTCGCAGACAAATCTTAGAAGACATTTCTTCAAAGCACTGTAAAACAGCGGATACTTCAAAACGGCTTTCCAAAGTCAACACTGGTGTCGTCTTCAGATGTCATATAGTTCGACAGAGTATTGGCCAAATCGGTGTCAAATCAGACGATTTTGCAGTCCCATGTGACGCCAATATCCAAAAGTATGGCCCTCATGGTAATACATTTCAAAATATGAGACTTCCATGGCTCTCCCAGCCAAAAAGGTTCCCTAACCTGCTCTAGCGACTCGCAAATTGCAAATCAATTCGCAATTTTTGCGAACCAATTTAAACATTTTCCCAAAAATTGCGAAATCTGACGTTTAACCAGACTCTAAATAAAAGTTGGCTAACTTTTTGTGAATTCAATTTACATCTCCAATTCGATCCCTGAGCACTGTAGGAAACTGTGGGTCTCTGTGAGATGGTCTTTTTATAGGTGACTTACAGCAAAGCTGGAGGCGGGAAACAAAGCAAAAGAAATTTAAGACGAGAGGGAATGCGTTCTGCAAAAATGGACAAACAGCAATGAAAACTCTCGGTGTTCACTAGGCCTGATGTGTTATTAGGCACTGAGGCAAAACATGTGGTACTACATGCCATTGCTATTTACATACCTAATGAGGCCTCTTTGTGGTCACAGTAACACCTACCTACCTATATCACCTACATGTATTAACAATGCAGTCATTGTGACTACTAGAGAGAATGAACACGAGGGCTTAGCAATATGGCATACACGCAAGCTTTTGTTACGGCCAGGGCTTCAGCAGCAGGGCTTCAACATTCAAAAAACACATCAAGTTCAAGGTTGTAGTTCCGGGGATTCATGGGGGCAAAACCCAACTTGCTCAATTCAGGACGATTTAGCACTATACCAATGATCAAGTTCACTCCCGAACAAAAAACCGTCAGAAAAACAAAAAACCAGAAACTGAGAACATTCAATTTGCGGTCGACATCAGTGTTGGTATATTGGCTTTTCTAAGCCAAAATTTAAGAAATTTGGCTTTTTCAGAATTTGTTTGGCCGAGAAATTAAACTTAGCTTAGATCAATTAATTGGATTTTCGGCTTACTTCATTTCTATAAAAGATTAGCTCTAAGATAATAGTTATTGACCTCTTCAATTCAAAGTAAATCAATCATCTGCTTGCAGTGGTCAGGGCAATGATAATGAAATGAACACATTTGATTCTTTGCTTCGATCACTACGGGTATAGTTTCTTCCAATACCTGTTTGTATCTTCGGTTTCCCAGACGGCTATAGTTTAGTATGCAAGCTGATATAAGGCTTTGTTCTTATTTATTACAAAAACTACATTGGCCTCGATTTCATCCTTATATTTCCATTGTTCTGTAGCCTCTATTTCAAATTCGGCCTAATTATGTTTGAAGAGCCTTTGTTCTGATGCACTATACAAACAATACTTATGCCTAATTTTCTTTTTGTTATAGCCTCTTCGCCAAATATGGCCACCTTTTGTTTAATTTAGCGCTTTCCCCACCCATATTTGGGGTTTTCTCTACCCTCATTTGGCTTTGAGCGCCCAAACGTTATCAACACAGGTGTTCATCTTCGTATGTGAAAGCTAACCCAACTAACTGCGAGCAGAAAATAATTAATTTAAATAAAACAACCAATAAATTTACCTCATTTACAATGTAGTCCAATAATTCAAAAATAGCCATTGATTTAGTCTCCCCAGCAGCACCTCCAGCTCCAGCTGCTGGCGACCTTGCGCCAGGGAGGGTAGTTGTATTAGGCAGTACGACAGGGGGGCCATCTGGTGGGTGTCTGAATATTTCATCTATATCTTCTTGTTTTGGAGAAGGTATTGGGTATCTACCTATTGCCAATTCGACAAGGGAAAGTCCCATACTCCAGATATCTGAACGGATGGTATATCTAGTCCCTTGAAGACGTTCAGGCTATGAAGAAAAGTACACGAAAATGTCAACACGACAAAACCTTTAGCTCCTAACATCCTAAAACCGCTAGCGGTCAAAAAGGTTTTTCAACAGAAGGAGAATAAATGCAAGTTTTAAGTAGGGATTATTGAAGCTTATTAGAGACTAACACGATTGGGCCATTTATGATCCATAAATGAAAAATGAGGCCAAAAACAAACAAGAACATAAAACGATGATGGGTGGACAAGACTTTGAAACATCACGAAAGCGGTGCTTTCTGTTAACCAGTTATGTCTTAATCCGTTAGTCACGCAAGTAAAGTTGTTAAGACGCTGTGTCCCACCATGCATCGCACGCAATGACATGAAAGATATGAGACAAGCAACGGACTGTGCGGAAGATGTATAATAATAAACGCTACACACCACATCACATGTTACTACTGCTTCGAGGCAAGATTGACAAGAGCTTTCTTCTCAACAACTCGTACATTTGTGTGTACCCTTAGGTCCCGAATTAGTGGGGGGTCCTAATAAGCAAGGGGGTTGGAAAATTCTTCAAGATGAAATAAGCGGAGGGTGGTAGGAAGTTTCGGCTAACTGTGCAACAACCAGCACAAATACAAAATGTCCAGATTAACATCATTGGAAGCAAATACTTTTTGGAATCTTGCAACATATATCTCATTCATCATTTGGGTAACTCAACAAAAGTATCAGTTTTTTGCAGGCTTCTTCTAGAAAAATCGAAAATTCAATAAGCGGGGGCCCAATAAGAGTGCAGGGGTCCTAAAATGTTTTGAAAAAAGATAAGCGGGGGGGGGCGCTTATTCGGTACCTAAGAGTACGAAACTTCATCAAGTTAAACCATCGATTTCTACTTACAGACATGTACGATCTAGTTCCAACAAAAGAGACAGCAACTGAGTCAATTAGCTGTCCGCTGACACCAAAATCACAGAGTTTGATTTCACCCTTAGTGTTTACCAATATGTTTGATGATTTAACGTCTGTTTGAGAAAAAGTACAAGACAGTCAACTAGTACAAGTATGTCATATACATGAGAAAATTTCTGTTAGAAATTGCTCAAATATAAAAGAATCAAATGCCAAATCCGTAAGTTTATTGTTCAGTGAATTCACCAGCTTCACTAAATTGACAATCCAACTTAAAATAACAATAAATAGATGATGAATTGATTTACATTCAGCAATTCAGTCCAAATTGGCTAATACCTCTACTGAGACATTCGGGCCTAGCTTTCCTTGAGTAGCCGGTACCTCTATACATATTCGTGTCCAGTCCGCTTTGTAGCATTAATAAATGCATACATAGTACGCGATTTGTAAGAGTAAAGCAATGAGTTGACACATAGCTAACAGTCTACGATTCAATATGGCTAAGTTATCATTTTCTGTGACTGCCCTGCACAATATACAATAGTTTCTGCATTACTGTTATACAAGAAATAAGTTCATCTGGAAGTAGTACTAGACTGCTAGTAAACGTGAGAAAGTTCGATAATGGATTTTTGCGAACTGAAAATTGATGAGTTCATGATATAATTCCAAATACCTGTACTTAAAGGGATGTATATGCTATGTTCACTATTATCCAACAGTTCATTTTCCGTATTGACTAACAATTGCCATCATTTCACGTAGACACGCAGTATTTTACATTTTCCCTCAATGGTTATGCGTTAATATCGGGAATCGATCAAAATTTCCAAAGAATGCCTTACGATAGGTCTGATAACGAAATGGTGAAAAAGCTAAAATAGTTTCATTACTGGACCAAAAACATATCCCTTATTAAAAAAAACCTATACTGCATTCATGATAAGTCGTAATTGGAATATAATGAACCCACCTCGATGAATAATTTCATGTTTTTCTCTAAGATAGCTTAAACCACGAATCACCTAAAGGATGAAATTTTCATCGAGTGAAGATTATTACAAAAAAATCAAACTAATTCAAGAGGAGATTAAATCCTGCTGCATATTTCAGAAATTGCTGATTGCTAATAAAATACAGTACTTCAACTGGGTCTCTGATCCTCCTCGTTCCTTCAGTCCTCTATAAATTGCATATTCGGTCATGAGGTATTAGATTAACAGGGCATTCTACCTAATTGATGTGATATATTTTCATACCATGATTTAATCGTATTACCTGCACAAATTTACATTTTTTTTCTTCCGAAATTTCTCAATAAAATAAAATTAGATATGATGCGTAAGAAGACAACTATTTGTTTAATTTTGCAACATATATGTATATGTATATGTATATGTATATGTATATGTATATGTATATGTATATGTATATGTAT
>OLMO02000294.1:3778559-3802406 GCA_900291935.2 Cassiopea xamachana | reverse complement strand
ATATATATATATATATATATATATATATATATATATATTTATGTATGTATGTATGTATGTATGGATGTATGTATCTATGTATATATACACGATTGTTGTATTATAAGTTTCAAGACTGATTTGTTCTTTTCAAAAGCTTGCAGTGAATGAACGAGAAAGAAAGGAACAGCAAACTGTTTCAACGAAAATGTGAAAGTTCTGCATTAGGCTGAATAAAAATATAACTTACTGCTACGCTAACTTTTCCCAGAATTTCCTCTGATAGTCGATTAGTCTTTTTCAGCATCAAATCAAGAGAGCCACCATCCTATAACAAATATTCGAAGATGATGTCGCGTTACTCATATTATGACATCAAAATAACATCATTTGCATCAACCTACATATAATTTCATTTCATTTAACGATCACTTTTTTAAGAAACAAACTCACTGGCTGCAGCCTGGATGATTCTCAATATTTCCTCAAATCCAGCTTTAAATTTTTCTTAAATTTAAAGACTTTCAATGACAATAACAACCCAGGCTAGACAATTGTGATGCAAGAAACAAGGTGTTCATGTTTTGTGAGGCATGCAATGGTGTTCATTCTATCTTCGTGCTAGTTTGGTCAAAAACTTGCTAGTAAAAACAGTTTTGCAAGTTATTATTTGAGTCTATGTTTCTTAAATGTTTCTTAATTTTGCCTAATTTCAGCCTCATGTTTCTTATAGCAATGTTTCTTACAAAAAACGTGTAGCCACAAATGAAATATTTAGTCCATGCTCAATGCTTAGACATCAAACGTGTTGAATATGTCGAGGCTGATTTTAGTTAATGTTTTATGGCAAATGTAATCCCGAGTACATCTTTAACATATAATGTATTATGAACATTGATCAAAAATCTACTGGCAAAAACAGTTCCTAGACAGCTGCCTTGGATTCTTAAATGTCCCCTAATTTTTGCCTAATTTCAGCCTCATGGTAGCCCTTCAACCGTAGCTGATATTCAAGGAATTAAAAAACAAAATACTAGAAAAACATAGTATAAAACGAAAATACTAGAAAAGGATAAGGTCTAATCGGTACATCTCATCAGATACAGTACTACCCCGCAACAAAGAAACTGACTTATAAGAAACTGCAGCCTGTCAGTTGGCACCACACCTACCCTGATATAAGAAACCAATCACTTTGAAATTTTAAATCAGCTTTCGTAAAAACAACTTTGATTGCAAACATTGCATTCAAGTAGTTCATAATACAAATTTGAATTTGAATAGTCGTTGTCTAACATTTGGTCTAATGTAACCCAAATAAAAGTCGATTTCATGGTTTCTTTTAAAACATACATGAATATTTGGTGGATTTCTTGCTGTCAGCCTCTTTATTTCTATGTCCATTTATAAGAAACCAAGCAGCCTGGTTTTACATAATGGGTTTCTTAGTGGCGGGGTAATACTGTATCAATGAAGCAATATGATGCTAAGCGGCAAGATCCTTAACTGCAACCGGTGGCACGCTGAAGGAATTTTAAGTGGGGTGCAGCTGAAAAAATTACTGACTGGCTGCTCAAAATTACAGAGCAGCAATGATCCCAACGCCAGTTTTTTCTTCGAGAAGCCATAGTGTTACTGATGGTAGATTGAGGTATCGTGCAAAATTCCTTTAGTTTTATCTATATTTTGTGCAAGTAGTATTTTTGTAAGCTTTTCACATGGCCCTTGCAAAACAGACTTAAATCTGCAGAGCCATCACGTATATATATTCAAAATGAAATGAAGTGGAATGACGCTTGTGACTTTATTTCATTCTTGCATTACATGCTACACTGTCTTGGTGTAAGAATACCAAACTTTTTTCTGAGCCTAACTATTCTGAAATTTTTATGATTTCAAGACTATTATTAAATTGCTCATAAGTGCCTGAAGTGTAATTTCGCCTGAAAGTCAAAGAAAATATTCAAATCTTTGTTGCTTCCCATTTGATCATTAAAGAAAACAAAAGCGGAACAGAACGATAAATACTGCATCGACAGTGCCAAAGTTAAACTAAAAGCACTATGATAACAACTCAAATACACAAAAATTCCAAATCTTAAGAAAACTTGAGTTTAGCATTATTCATACATTTTTGCGATTTTAAGCTCTGACATCGTTATTTTAACTTCATTCTTATAAAAAGAAGACCGTATGTGATCACAAAAGATATAAAGATTATTTCACGAATAAGACCCCATCATCCAAACTATTAGAGAGCTTTACTTTTTTATTTGTTATTATTTATTTGAAATATTTATACAAGTTACACGAATTTAAGAATTGTCTTGCTTTGACAGTAAAGAAAAATAGTCACAAAGTTTCTACCATCTAAACAAGGTCTAAATTACAGAAGACAGCAATTACTTTTAAAATCTCATAGAAGTAGTAACTTTCAAATGAAACTTGAAATACATTTATTGGATGGACTTCTTGAAAATTGTCAAAGAGGATACTAGTATAGCTTCTCTACTGGCACCCTCTTCAACAACTTCCAAGAAGTCCATTTGAGATTTTTAAGTAATTAACAAAAGCTTATGTCAATAGAAGTAAGAGGAATAACAAAAAATAAGTTTTAAAACATACCATGTACTCCATACATAGCGATATCTCCCCAACGGTATAAAAATAGCCATAAAAGCCAACTATATATGGGGAGATACACTCATGTAGCACTTTCAATTCACGCATGATCTGGTTGCGTATTGCTGGCTTTATCTCTAGATGAATCATCTAAAAAGCAAAACAACTGCACTGAGATAACACAATTGCTAAAAGAATGCCTGCCTAATTATTCGCTGAGTCATAATAAATCTTACCGATTTTGAGCCTAGGATTATTCTGAAATTATTCCTAAGTACCAAAAGCGAAAATTCGCCTGAAAATCAAAGGAATGTATAAACATCTTTGTTTATGTTTTATTTCATCACAAAACAAAGCAAGAGCTGAATAGAAAATAAATATTGTATCGATAAGGCAAAAGCCAATCTAAAAGCAGTACAGTAGCTGGAATAAATAAACATTCTAAACCTTAATGAAACTTGAGCCTTGCATTATTTTGAGATTATTCTTAAATCTCAGCACTTTTGAGCCTCGGTATTCTTATAAATTTTATTCTTATAGAAACAAGATCGTACCCTAAACTCCAAAATAGGTCCTCTCAATTGAGCCCATCCTCAAATTTATCACTACTCTAAAGCAGGTAGTCGTCAATAAGTCCCACCAGGGACGAAACTTAAGTGCTTATGAGGGGTCGTACATCCCCCAACCTTGTTGGTACTTCAGGGGCAAACGGTGGCACAGTGCATTTTCGCAGAACATCCTACTGAACCGAGATCTAACAACTGGACTGTATGTGATCACAAAAGATATAAAGATTATTATTCTTAAGTATCGTAACTTTTCTGCACTATCTCACTCTTTCAACTACATCCAACGAAGTGAGTCATTCCCTTACCAGGCAACGGAATGATCCATCTCTTTCTCGTTGGATGTAGTTGACTAGAAACAATCAGTTTCCAACAAGATTCTGACTTTTAGATCAACAAAACCTCGGAATCCAGATGAAATCATTGTTTTTAGTTCATATATGAGCGTACTAAAACTTGCGTATGTTAGAATGTACACTAGGAGAGAAACTTGAGTATCTGAAATCCAAAGTTACATAGAATTAGGCCTTAAGGGGACTGTGTGCACAACAAAATACTTTCAAACTTGAAGTTCCCTTTCATATCCCTTCATATCTAAACATATGCTAAGCGCAGGGACGGGCTCCTGGGGGGTCTTGGCGTTACTTAAGAAGGATAGAGTTATCCTTCCTCTTGGAAAAATTTTGATACTGTTTAATAAATTCAGATTTTCATATCAGCTTTTCCTTCAAAAAGACAAATGAACACAGCTATTTTCATCCTATTATCCAAAAGGGTGTTTTCCGAAGTTCTAGAAGGCGTGAAACCAAACAATTCTCTTTTCCAGACCCCCGTTCTCCTCCCGCTTTCCTTCCGTGTTAGGGCAAAGTGTTTGTGGGTAGAGTTTCTTATGCTACGAAAACATGAAGTTGAAGAATTTGGTGGCTTTTACAAATGAACCTCCGCTGTGGAATTTCTATGAAAAAAATATACCTGATATCAAACAAATTGGTACTTCCAAATTTGGCAAAGTCTACTTTGCATTTCATGTTTTAATATAGTTTTAACAACTTTCTTTCAAATCTGCTATCATATTGTAGATCTCATTTTCGCAGGGCAACACCCAATTTTACCGGGTAAACAACTCTGTCACTCTCCTAAATACCTTCCAAGATCTTTGGGAGTGAAGTCCGCGAGTCCCATTCTGAATACTAGTTTCAACCATTTGAAAATATCATATGTATTTAATTGAAACGGCTTGAGGGCGAGGAAGATATCCGTATGCTCCGGATGATGAAGATTTGCAAGATGTTTGCCCCAGCGTCTTGCTACTGGACGAGGAAATCACTGAGGAGGATGGTCATTATACCGTAAATCCTCAAAAAAACCGCCGAGGGCTTATTTGCAAAAACGGTTTTCTGGTTGGGAGCTTATTCAAAGGGAGGGTTCATTCGAGGGGGGCTTATTTCAAAGTTTGGCATTTTCCTGAAAAATGGACATTAAAAACACTACATAATTTTCTCAATCAACTAGATTAAAAAGCACAAAAAGGCTCTATCACAAACGAAATTTATAAGTCAATAATGAATTCTTCTTTATTATCGTGAAAATTGCGTTTCGTTTACCTCCAGTCAGAAGAAGTAATACTGTACAGCTATTGTCCTGTGGGGCCTAAAAAGGACCCATAGGGCTTACTCGAGGAGGGCTTATTTGAGGATTAATGGTAGCCCCGAATTTCTCTTGATGCCGTTCTTTCATCTATTGAATAGTGTTCTAGGCTCAGTTCCAGTTTCATGTAACCTTCAATGTTTTCTAGTGTTGCTACTACTTTTACAATCTTTCTTAGGGGCTATTCAAAAACCACATAACGTCTAAGGGGTGGGGGTATGGTCATTTTTGCTACAAACTGTTGCGGAGGTGGAGGATCATAGCTCTTTTGCTATGTAACAGAGATCTTTTTTGGAAATGTATCTTTTTTTGCAATTACATCAATGCAATTAAAATATGTATGCATTCTCCACTTTCCTGAAACATTGTTGTGACCTACGCAGACATTTTTTTAATGCCATTGTGTCCAACCGCGTCACTTCGGGATGTTTCTTTAACTAGAACACTAGCTTGAGTGATTATTTGTTGCATGAAAGTAATGGGTACTATGAAACATGAGCACACAACAACATTGATAGGGGGGTCTGAAGACTCGAAATGTTAAATAAAAGGGGGGCAGGTAGAGCTAGATTTGTTACGATGTACTACAAGGGATGAGTGGGTGGTCAAAATGGGCGAATTTTGGTGTTCCGTGATTATTGAACGGTCCCTTAGTGTAAACTCAAACAGCAAAAAGCAGCCTTACAGAAATCGTATGTAAATCAGAAAGATGACAAAAGCAGTCGATAATGTGAATTCAGAAGTGAACACGATAAGTATGCAATAATATATGACATTCGGTACAAGAGCGAAAGACAATTGAGAGGTGAGCAGATGGCTGTAATTAAGACTCAGGGTAATGGGATTGGGGCGTGCTTAAGAAAAGTACTACTATTAATTACAAAGAGAAGCTTCCGCATAAAATAGACTCAACAGTTTCCTTCACTTTATTGCGACAAACCTCACCCATACATTTCAACTGAGAAAAGCTATTTGCATGAAGTGGAAGTTAGAATTGGTGGAAGTAATAATATCTGCCTGAAGATGATGTGCGTCGGCAGCCAATTTCAAGTAGATTTGGCAGTCATTCAACAGATGTTTACAACAACAACTGTACGGCTATGTATGACTCTGATTGCACGGCAACGGGCACAATAGACATAAACAGGATCAATATCATGAGGTCACACAATGACGTAGGAGCAGGCGACGCTGTAGAAGAATTTATCCCGGAAAATTGCAATGCATCCGATGAAAAGAGCCAAGCAAAACATCACATCACAAACAAGCCCGTAGCCAGGTCTATATTTCTGTGGTGGCAAAATTGTCCTGGAACAATCACGTGATACAAAATCTGAGAGTTTATTTCATACTCTATGCTATAACAATCAAATGGATAAAGTGCGTGCTGGTAGAGACTCGACTTTCTAGTATGCCATAAACACCAAGGTTGAGGTCATGAAAATTTTTAGGAAGTCGCTCAATAGCTGAAAAGATGACGCAACAATTACAGATTGCAAAAAAAATTCCCAGGGGTGGTAAAAAGCTGGCATCTTGTTGCCTATGGGTCGCATTTGCCACCCCAAGCCACCCAATGGCTACGGGCCTGATCACAAATGGCTATTACACAAATTGCAAAGGAATAAAGACATGTTCCAGTTGTGCACCAAAATAGGAACTCTAAAATGTACCTATCTTGCCCAAAGAATACATCTGATATCCTAGGGTTAATACACCAATTTCGGTGGTAATTTTGTGTCTTACATATTGTTTTTATTTCAGTGATAATTTTGTCTCATATACTGTCTAGCCGATATATTGCCTTTGTGTGGGAAACTGCCGCTTTCAGGAAACGGTAAATGTCGATAAGCAAATAATTGTTGTGGCAGACGATACACAAAAATTCCCTGATGACTTTTATCTCAATCCAGACTGCACTACAGACCCTATTTGCGCCAGATCTTTGGTGAACACAAACTTTTATAGAAACTCGCCAATTGCAGTTTGGCGAGTTTTGGCGAATTTTATCAGCATTTGTGCCATGTTTGCTTACGTCATACCGGCTCAAATGCAGAGCAATTTTGTCCATGAAAAATTTTGGCTAGAATCTGCAGAGCCACCGAGAAGGGGGTAAATTGCCCCAGGGTCTCAGGCTCCAAGGGGCCTCATACCACCCAATACTTCAAGGTCTGGCGGGCCTCATAAAGTAAGCCAGCAATACTTTTGCAAAATTAATCTCTAGACCCTGAAAATTTTCTGTTCGCTTCGCTCGCATGGGGCCTCAAGGTTCTCTCGGCAGTCCTGAGAATCTGTGGCGAGCAAATATCCTAGAATGCATACTGGATCTCAGTCACTATAGAAAGGAAAGCAAAGCAACATTAATGCTTACAATACGAAACGCTTAAAATGCCGCTTGGACCTGGACAAGTGTCCTCTCTAACAGGCACTCCAATACCGTAAATTCTCTATTCAGCCCCCTCGGGACATATTGATTGCAAGCACTCTAGAGGGAGGCCTATTGGAGAGGGGAGCTTATAAGAGGGGGGCTGAAGAAATTTCTTGAAAAGTTTCAATAGTAAACTAAATATTTGCTGTTTGAAAATAGGGAACAATATTCAAAATTTTTAGTTTACATATCAATAGCTCGTAGCAGAACAAACAAAACTGAAAAATTGTGTCGTAGCCGTTGATATAGAAAGTTTTCATCTGTAGTCAGCCAATGAATGACTCTGATTCTTGATCGGTTGAGAACTTTTTTGTATAAGGAGCGTGATCAAGTAGAGGCTTCATGGCCGGGGGCACAGGGGGCTACAGCCCTCCCAAATTTCTCGAAATCGTCGGTTGGATACTTTAAGTTGTTGGTAATGATAACGGTTTTGAAATTCATTGGAAAATCTTTCAACTTGGCCCCCCTCCACTCTACAGGTGCCACGCTTAGCTTACTTTCTTCTATGAGGCCTACTTACACTTGGTACTATTCAACATTTTCTAGGAAGGGGCTTAATAGAGAGGGGGGCTTGATAAAATTTTTGGTCCAGAAAGGGGGGTTTATTGGAGAGAGGGGAACCCAACCTTTACCTTTTATATAAGTAATTGCTAATGCATCTTAGAAGTCTAGAGAATACTGATCCTGTTGAAAGACTACCAGAGGAAAAGGTTTGTGAACAAAATTTCCCAGGATTATCAATTGACGGTCATGGTTCTCATGAGGAATAGAACCCTGTTGTACTTGTAGTTCTTATTGTATCTACAAAAACAGCCTATGACAATGAAGCTTTAGCACAAAACTAAGAACAGTAAAATATAAATGACTTAATTTAATTTTAAAATATAAATGATTTAAATGATTTTATTTAGTATTAGCTAAAATGGCAATGAAGCTTTAGCACAAAACTAAAAACAGTAAAATATAAATGACTTAATTTTAAAATATAAATGATTTAAATGACTTTATTTAGTACAATACAAAATACAAATAGAAAATATTAAACAATATCCATCTTATGGTATTGATGATGAAAAAGTCAATGCTTGTGTGGTTTTATAATGCAGTGTTTCTTAGAGGGAGATGTGTAAAAAAAGGGTCATAAATATTTAAAAACTTTTGCTTAAATTGCAGCACTTTTTGAATGGCAACATGAACTTGATACCAGCACCTAATAGAAGGCATATGGTAGTGGTCTTGGAAAGGCCCCTTGATAAACAAAACAAAACAAAATGGGAAAAGACTGCAGTGGAGAGTAGAGAAGAGAACTAAATACAGCATTTGAGAGACATTTGTCCATCTCACCTTCCTAGCCATAATAATATTAGATGGCTTATGCAGCACCTGTGCTACAACCCCACCATTTCCTGCTCCAAGCTCACAAATCATCTTGAAATCTTCATTTTTCATTTCACCAATCTTTGCCTTTTCACTAAAAAACTCTTCAAGACTCTTGGCTTGGTCTGTGCCTATGTCACCAAGATCTAAATCACTCAGTTGTTGTGCAACTTTATCTTCTATTGTTGTTATCGGTTTTGCACTGAAAGATATAACAAAAAAGTAATGGGCATTTGAGAACTACTATAATTTTTCTATAAGAAACCTAGCTCATGGCCTAGAACTAAAGTTTCTTCATTTTTGGCCACAGTTTAGTTTTCAAAATTTCTTAAAAGTTTCTTGATCTAGTAAACTAAATTGCTCTGACAGCATACACAGAAGGTGAATGTAGCAAACTATTTGTCCTGCAACAAACAAAATGCATCAGTATGAGCTAAATTCTAAAGCAATGTCATGTTCACATTGTTTTGGTAAAGCTTTGCGTGGAACAGGGTAACAATTTCAATGTGCTATATATCTAAAGTTTCCTTGCTCTTTCTTTGTAGTTCTAAGAGTTTCTTAAATTTTTGGCTGTTTAGTATTAGGTTGCTTATAAACTGGCTTGCTATAAAAGAGCATATTTACAAATAGCCAATACAAATAGGGTGATCTCCTTGAAATATAGAGATAGAGGAGGGACTGACCATTCTTGCTGAAGGGCTATAATTCAAGAATGGGGTTAGGAATATAACTTAAAGATTCCAACACTGCTTCACAAGCCATGACAACATTAATTGATTAATAACATATTACAGGGTTATACAATGAAACAAAATACTAGAATAAAAACACAACAATAGAGCAACTTTAGTTCAGGGTGAAAAGAAGTCATGTAACTACCAACTCAAGTTATCTTTCAGCTCTGTGCAAAGAATGAAATTAAGATCCTAAACAATTAGCAAAGTTGAGTTAAACTTAAGTCCCAAATAGACATGGTAGTTGATTAAAATGTAGTGGGCAGAATATTTTACAGCTATTGATAGCTATGGATGGGTTTCTTTTAACTGTAAATGAAACTATAGACACAATTTTTCACAATAAGTAATACTTGATCAAATTACAGACTCACAAATAATAAATGGGGGTCTGTAACATGGATGTCCTGGGTGGAATTTTTTCAAAAAGTCATTAAGTGGGGGTATACTTATTTGGGACTCAAGAGTAGTGCAGAGCTTTCAATAGAAGGAGGAAGGGGTTACCAGCAATTTATCACCAGCTACTTCTGCCTAAACTGCCACCTACTATGACTTAAAATAACATAAAAAGTACCCATAATACTTGCAGCCCTTAACTGGACACAGCCCCTTACTATCAATGATCAGCTACTTACTCTAAATATCATTGAAAGCTCTCATAGTGTATATGAATTACACACAGACAGACTCAGACAGACACATTTCCCTTTCACATAACTTGCATCTAAGAGTATATGTGGTGGACAACCAAACATCTAAACAAACAAATAGAAGAGGGCATACATGATTGCTTTCTCATGTGCACAGGGTTATATATGGCTAGAGATTAATGTAAAATCACATTGGAAAATGCCTCTATATTTAATAAATATCAGTTCCAAAATAGGATAGAAATGATAATATTTCCAATCTATGTATTTAAGTAATAATAAACATCTGCATGTGAGCAATTAATGACAAGAATACTAGAAGTTGATTTACAACTTTTAGCTACCAATCATGTAAAGTATGGCTAGGCTCCTGGCAGTGGTGGAACAAAACAAAACCTTTAGAAATGGTTCTGAGGTTTGCTAGGCATTTTTATAATGCATTGAATATAATCTATTTATAATTTGTTGTTGTAGCTTCCAAAAGACTTTATAACAAAACAAATTGCAGCTTAATTTAAAAGTTAACTCTTCCATGAGTCTTCACCTCCTATAGGACGTATCCAAAAACTTGAAAGCAAAATAACTATTAACAACCATTTATAAATTGTTCAATGCCAAAAGCTGAATGGGGAAACTACTCTATGATTGCAACTCCACAAAAATTACGAACTATTAAGTTCAAGGAGCACATTTGCATCAACATTGTATAGTCACTCGCTTTGGTTATGAGGTCGAAATACAGGATTCTCTAAAAGCTCTATCAACTTCAGCCATCTTGATAAAAAAACACCAAAGAATTATAGCCTGACGGTAATTACAATGATTTATGGCCAAATTAACTTTTAACAACCTTCTATGTCTATATTTTGTCCAAGCAATATGTGCAGGCTTCGTGGAATGCCAATGCTTGCGACGAACCAGCCACTTATGTATGAAGGCACACTAAAAACTGCCCGTTAACCCTTCAGCCTATCTCACATATATTCATTCTCATAGTAAACAACGAATATCTGTTTTGAACAACAGAAGTGTACATGTCAATTTATAATCGCATGGCCTAAAGGTAGACAGTAAATTATATTCACATATATATGGCTGCGTGCCAACCCAACAAGGATATAATTTTACAAACCTTGAATAAAAGTAGTTATCAAAAGTACGTGTACTCACTATGGTGGCCCTGACACGCTATTTTCTTCAACGGGAGGCATAATCTTCAGGCCAAGTTTGTTCTTCTTTAGACCACCTTGAGACATGATTGTGAGTTAGGCCAAAGAAACTCCCACTCTTTCCTATCTCAATGACTATTCTATGGGCAGCACACAAAGTTACGAAGAGAAAACGCCTCACTATGTTATTCACTGAAGTTCAAATCTAGCCCATGGTATTGGAGTTTATGACTCATCTTCCTCCCTCTCCAAACGCACATCTGCAACAAGAAACCCTGCTAATGTTTCTGCTAGTGTCATGCGCCTGCAGCACGTTGGCTTCTGGCAATGCAGCCGCTCTTTGGGTGGTAACCCAAACAACACCATTTCAAAGTGAGTCACAAAAATTTAAAGAAACAGTACCTTCTGATAGTTATCAATGCTAGCTTCCTTTAGGTATGAATAACATAGCTAGACATTTAGAACCTTTTGATAATACTGCCCCAATTTATTTGCCCGAGAGGTATACAGTATATGAGTATAGTTAACAAATAAAGGCTCCAATTCGTTGAAATTTAAGAATAAATCAGGACGAATGCAGAGCTCAAGCTTCATCAAGGTTTCAATTATTGCTAATTTGGGTCCTCTTTTCTCGTTTTGCTTCTGTGATCATTATATGCTGTACCAATGATTTGAACTTATTCCTTTGATTTTCAAGCGATTTACACCTTCTGCTACCCAAGAAAGTAAGATAAATCTTTAGCTCAAAAGCAAAAATTTAAGAAAGTTTTGAGGCTCACCAGAAACCAGGCATAGTATTCAAAAGTGTGTATTCATCCAGTTGGTCATGGTTGGGTCAGGGAGAATTTTTGAAAGCGCAAAACAAAGAAATATTCTCCTTTCTACCTAAAGACCTGAAATAGCATACTTTCAGGCTTGGAACAACAGCAATTTCATATATGATTATGAGAAAAAGCTACGCCTAGGCTACGAAAATCGAGATCGCAGCCCTTACAATACGTTTTAGTTGTCCTAAGCAGGGGCAAAAATACAACGGATTGAGGCAACATAAGACTCTGACAGCCCTCAGTGATGGTGTAAAAATGAAGAAGGAAATCATACCCTTGCTTTTACTAGTATTTTTGTTTTTTTTGTAGCTATGCATCACCTTTTCTTTTCCTATAGCAATACAGATAACCTTAGAATTAGTTTTTGGCTTAATATTTTATCTGAAATATAAAGCTTCAGTACGCAACTTGAGATAAAAAACAGTTATCTTTGAGATCTTATCGTGATGAAACGGGACCAAAAAAGTGGCCACTATGTGAGGAGTTCCTTTTCAGTTCACTGTTTTCAACATCAATGTCATAACTCCTTTTAATAAAAAGCAATAAGTAGTCATCCCACTATTTCTGCATTCCAATGCAACTACAGGCAGGGCGCAATCAACTCATAAGACAAAGCGCTTGTCATGAAAAGATTCTTAAGAAAGGTCCAAGCTCTATAGATTAAACATTATTGTATAGGATTTAACACACAATATCAGCCACTAAAACAGGATGTACAGGGGATCCTTTTCTAATTTATCGAGTGTTGTAAATCAAAGTGCCTAACAATTAGTGAATTAATTACTAAATAAATTAACAAGAGAGTTTTTGTGAAATTATTGCAGCATTAGGAGGGTATCAATATCAAACAATTAAGGTACTGCCTTAATTTAGAGTGACTCCTCCTTCATTTATTATGTTCTCTCATTTTCACAAAATCACATTATCGTGAAAGTTAATATGCATATATGCATTCATTAATCAAAGTGAAAGCTGAGACTCTTCATATATGTCATCATCATCATCATCATCATCGTCGTCGTCGTCGTCGTCGTCGTCGTCATCATCATCAACATCGTTCACTTTATTTATGCTTCCCACTTTTCCACAAATTTTTTATGTAAAGTGCCCATTTTCAGGCTATTTAGTTGCCCCCTTTTACTTGAGAGGATACCCATGAAAGCATGTGCCCCCCCCCCCACTTTTTGAATGCTTCTTACGTCCCTTCTTCTAATGCATCTAGCATAATTGCTAACTAAGAACACAGACTAAATTTGCAAATACAAGCTACAGAAATCGACTAATGGGGCGCAACTAGGGGGGTCTGGGGGTCTGGATCCCTGCCCTTTTCAGCAAATGAACTAATAGTGCCCCGTTTAGTGTCCTATCTATATCAAACAAGGGCATTTTCCTTAGTTCGTGGTTCCAAAGCTTTTGTGGGTGCTTCGCCTTGGCCCCAAGATTTCTTTCGTTACCTTAAAAAGATATTGTAATAAGGAGCATTGGATTTCAGAAGTAATCATACCAGTACACTTCCCACACTATTTCCTCAGTTTATGAATCTAGAAACCAGTAGTCTAAGACAGTATCTTCTATAAAAAGTTTCAGCGTGCCCTTTCTCGTGGATTCGATCCCTGCCCTCGAAAATTCCTAGTTGATTTGATTTGATTTGATTTAAACATGTTTAGGGAGGGTATCCCTTCAGCCGTAGCTGGTTTTCAAGGGGCCCTCCATTTACATACAAAGATACCATTAAAATCTAAAACCTAATTACAATTATCCTCTAACGATAAATTAAGAAAAAAAAAGTCAAATATATAAATAGGTAAAGTAGGTACATAAATACTCAAATACTTAAATAGAAGTTCCGCGCCTGGACTAACAAACTGAAAAGTGCCTGTACCCAGTTAGCCTGGATGTATAGAAAAGTAAACAATGTTTCAAGAATGGAGAGGCATCAATTTTTGTAGTATTCTCGAGTGCAATGACATGTAACCAATCCCGCCCCTCTCTACAGATTTCGCATATAGTGCGCATGCTTGCGATGCAGACCGCTGAGGGCTCGCTTCCGAACAGCAAGTGAATACACTCTTTTCTTTTTATAAGAATACCTAATTTTTTTCTGAGCCTCAATATTCTTAAAAATGTTCGGTTTTGAGCCTCGGATTATTCTTAAATTATTCTTAAATTTTTCTACTCAAAACAAGGTGTAAATTCACCTTAAGATCAAAGAACCATATTAAATCATTTTTGATGTGTTGATTCACCATAAATTTCAACGAATTTTAAAACATATAGATATATATAGCGTCAAAGTGGCAAATGTTTTGTTTTGGGAGGAAACTCTTAATTAAATTTGATTCGTTTAACAAAATATTTTAGTTTTGATGAAGGTTGAGCCTGGCAATATTCTTGAATTATTCTTAAATTTTAGCAATTTTGAGCCTCAATATTCTTATAGACTTTATTCTTATAAAAAAAAGAGTGTACTTTGCGAATCCAGTTAATTTCCACCTCACTTCTCAGGTCACCAAGGTTAGAAATTGTCAGCAAATCAGACACTTCGTCGGTTGATTTAGATCAACTGTTGACTAAATTTTCCTGAGAATAGATAGGAAAGTATGAGTTTCCAGCCATTTCAGATAATCTAAATTTCAAAATTTATCGGGGATATGTTTTACAAGTTTTAGTTCTGTGTTGCTTGTTTGAAAATAAAATTAATCCATTTGTAACAAAGAGGTGCAAAGCCTCACCTGGACCATCCAAGATAATAACAATCCCATTAAAGTGTTTCGCCCCCTCCCCAAGAAGAAATAAGCAACTTCCACCATTGTCGCTTCTAACTAGATTACGGGATCTATATCTTGAGGGGGAATTATCTAGCCCCCAAGAGGAAACGCAATATAACATAAATAACATTTTCTACACAGTTAAATCACATTTTAAATGCTTATTCATTTATAAACTTTCTTACGTCTCAAAAAGCCAGCACTGAACTAGCTTAAATTCTTGAGCAGTTGAAAAAACTTTCTTATAAGCCACTCACTTATAAATAAGCAAAACGTGTATTTAATAGAGATCATGATTGATGGGGGCATGTCCCTTCTCAACTTTCAGATAAACATTCATTATCATTTTTGGCAGGTGCTCTCCGAGGCCCGGGTATGAAATATCAGATTGCCTCATTAATAATTTGGTGTGCAAGATATGTCTTGTTTCATCGCGTGACTACTACATGAAATGCTCTCAGCTTCCTATAATCCACATCCCTTTTCGTGAGCTTCTTTTTCTTGTAAGAAATCCTCTCATTCACAGCACACCTTTTAAAAGGTCACGCACTATAAACACGTACAGTTAACACGAAACTATAGCATTTTCCCCATGACAAAACAATTCTGATCAAGGCTAAAGCCAATTGGTGGAGCTTATGAAATCTTGCTGGCATTCAGGGACGTCACTGTTGTTGTTGTTATTGTTGATCACGTCACATTATTTCTTTTTCAATGTAAAAAATAAATAAGGTAAAGATAGGAAAAGAATGAAATTTAATCTAATCTAATGAAGAATCTAATTACATTGATATCAAACGTAACAATTACAGAGTATAAGACCTATGAATCTAATCTACCTTCTGTTGTTCTTGCAGGGAATCCAAAGATTGGGGGCAAGTGCTCCCGTGCCCTTTGTGCCCTCGGCTGCTACATCTATGCATTTTATCACATTCTTTTTGTACAAATCCGATTAACTACCAAAAACTGACTACTTGCTTTTTTAATATGATACAACATGATAGGGAAAAATCTCTAGAGGAGTCTTAAGAAAAAGGTAATATAACTATTATTTGAAGTAGACTGCGTTCTTAGAAAAAGGATATGATTCACGGTGTTAATCATATTATAATATCTTTCGCTTGATCCTGAAATTGAAATATAGGACTATCTCATTCTATTAAATCATGGATTACAAAATTGTACAGATTTTATGAAAGATACTAATAACTGAAGAACAATGCTAGCTGGTTTAATTAATAATAATTAATTATTATTATAATTGAAGCAGGTTGTTCCTGCTACAAATATCCTCAACTGCGCTCTGCTGCTGCTTCTGATCAATGACCATTGCCATCCGGATCTAGTAATTTCAACGTGTACATACATATGTATGTTCACAATCCTGCGGTTATATTATCTAACTTAAAATATTCAATAGATTATCTAAGCTCGAAGAAGGAAGCGTGACGAGCTATGTAGATTCCTGGAAAATTAAAAAGCACTTTTCAGGTTATAGACGCTTTCAAATGATGATGGTAGTTGGTATAAAAACAAATGTTAAAGAAGATGCAAAAAAGCTCGGAATTGCGGGGTCGTAGAACCGATCTTACAGTGGGGGTCTAATTTACTGAGCTCAACAGGGTCGGAGATAAGCTCAGGAGTCTGCTTTTCTGTACTGGCTACAGCAGCACTTTCAAAGCTTGTAGAATATGGACAAATGGGAATTGGTTTTTATAGTTACTTATTTTGCAAAACTTTTGCAGAATATGTAAAAAGTTTAAGATACTATTTCAATGCAAGAAAGTGGGGGTCCCCCAAATGTTAGTTTTAATTAACTGATAAAGTTATTGTATATGTGTATTCATACTAACATTAAATAAGCGCTATGATGGTGATTCCTGCGGCTTCTTCTGGGCGTTATCAACCAGTAGGGCATATTTGCTATCATTTGCAAAAAAATAATATTCACAATTTGCTTTTGCTTTATTCAATGTATCTGTTACCGGTTTTTACAGAATGGTGGTATAGCTTCCAAGAAGACTCCAATATGCTTTTCCATCGCTCTTATTGAGTACTGAATTACAGGAAACAACAAATTGAACAGGAGCAAGACAAGGATGAGATTCGTCTAATTGAAATCACTTGCTTTGCCTTCTCTCAGAAGCACTGTGATCAGGGTTGTAGGGCGTCGCACGTCCTAACAGCCATGCAATAGCAAATCTTATGTAGAATTAAACAGATTAATCGCAGGTAGTGGACAGCAGAAGTAACAAATACAAGTTTTTTAATGAGAAAGTAGCTTTAGAAAGAAGTTCTCAGCTGCTCAATGGTTAAGAAAGTTTCGCACTGGATTTTAGAGACTTCAGAAAGTTTTTTAGTGTTTATGTATTTAAAATTCGACTTATCTATGAACAAAATGTCATATATGTGATGTTGGCAACCCTCCAACAAGTTAGCTTCTGTAATTTACTAAGATTTATTATAGTTTCAAGTGTACATGGAGCTTTTTCACATTCCACTAATATGCATGGGCAAAACATTGGAGCTCAAAAATGTTTGCTAAGAAAGTCTTTAAGAAAGTTTTGATGCTGGAATCGTGAAAAGTTAAGAACGTTTCAGTACTAGGGGGGAATCCTTCTTATGAAAAAAAGCGTGAGATTGATACATACACACAGGGCCACAGAGAGACTTCAGAGCCCAAGAGAAAGACAAGGCCACCTGCGAGCGAAGCAATCAGAAAATTTTCAGGGTCTAGAAATTAACTTTGGAAAATTATTGCTGGTTTATGAGGTCCCCAGACCTTGAAGCATTTGGTGCTCTGAGACCCCTTGTACCTTGAGGCCTAGGGGCAGCTTGTCCCCCTGCCCCCTTTCAGAGGCTTTCCATACAGAAGATGACAATGGCAACGAGCATTAAGCAAAGACAACTCAAATTGACTTGCAATCTTCAGCAAACGGGAATTTGCTCGCGGGGGAAAATACGGACCAACTGGTGGGGAAATTTAGACCCTGGTGGGGAATATTCCCACCAGTTAATATGTTAAAAGACCCCCTGTGGTTTCAGATATGAAATAGAGTATATACTTACTGCGTATGCTAAATGTCATTTTCATGTGAATTTTTATTATCTTATCGTGCTGTACATTGAAAGTTATAAATCGATTCGTGGCCATGCCGAGTTGACCTCCATTCCACTTTGTTTATTGGAATTATCTAGATTAAGCTCTCAAAAGTAAGTCATGGCTTGTTCTTTGCATCCAACATAGTTAACATTTGCTCATTCGCCAATTTGTATGGCCACTGTTGAGGGATAAGAACATAAAAGTAACAAGCCTTGAAAAGTATCAACACGAACTGTCACACCAAAATGGCTCTGCGTAGATTACTCTTTAGGTAGCTGTCATTTTTAATACTGGGCACAGGGATGGAATAATTTTTGGAGGGGTGTCTAATTTATTACCCTTATTTTATTGGGCTGCCACAATTTTTTACCAATTCATGATGGGTTAGCAAAATTTTGAAAAAATTCCCACAATAAATATTATTTACATGCTAAGTGCAGAATGTTATTTTTTCTACAAAAATATGTATAAAAATGGCTTCTTTTTCAAACTAAAAATCTTTTGAGTAAAAAGTTACTTGAAATAATCAGTTAGTGTTCTTCGTTTCTTTGAATCCCTTTTAATTTTCTATTTTCCTTTCTTTCATATCCAGATTGCATTTTTGGCACTTTCAAGCTTTAGATCCAAATTGAATGACATAAGTAGAAATATTGTTGGGCTATGAAATTTTTCCAGCACTTGAAAATGGGGCATCACATATTATTAAATACAATTAATGGGGCACCTAAACTTTTCAATTTATCCCAAAAGTTCTTCCACCCCTGTACCAACCATTAAAAATGACAGCTCTCTTACTATTTCTTTCCAAATGTGAGAAAACGATTCAGCAGAAGCAATTTGTTCGGATGCACGTTGAAACAAGGGACATTGATGGTCCTGGAGGGTTCTACTCTTATTTTTATCAGTCTTGTATTCTTCAATGAATTTTGTTATAAATCACACTCAAATGAGCGAAAAAGCATGAAAATATAAACCAAACCAGGAGGCATGGAACCGATTCTAAAAGGGGAGAGGCCTCAATTAACTGGTTCACCAAGGGCAGGGGTTCTGCTTTCCTGTATTGGGTACAGTGTCACTTTCAAAGCATTTGGAATATGAGCAAATGGACAATAGTCTTCTATGGTACTTTGTTGTGCAAAAAGTATTAAAACGATGAAAAATACTATTTCATGCAAAAAGAGGGGCTAGTACCTTTGAATACAGTATACATAATACAGTATATTTAATAAATGAAATAATAAAGAATACATCCTTTGTGACATGTTGCTTAGTTACCAATAATATAATAGTTCGCGCGCAATTCGCATGCGATTCTGCTTGCGCGGATAAATACGCTTTCCGGCAAAAGTAGAGAACTTTAGAGACGGTATCTGCAGTGGAAATATGCATGACTCATCATGTGATGTAATAAACATCGCAAATGAACGAAATTTACTTATTAAGAACTGCCATTCATGTGATTAATATTAAGCATGTCTAGGCCAAACAAACATAGAACACGATCGTGCTATTATTGTTTACCTTGTTGCTATCCTCGTCGATGGCAACCATGATGTTACATAAGAAACATGGACATTCACCTTGACACGTTACGTCTGTTTTCAAAGAGCTTTGAAAACCCAATTTGAATACTGAGTACTTAGACTTTCATTTTGCTCTGACACTCTAATTCGCTGAATGTTAAGAATAGTTTTGTACGATTTAAAAAGAGTTGAAATCTCACCTTTTGAGCTCGAAGATATTCTCTCTCGATTTTCTCGACTTTACTTCCGTTTCCCCCCAATTCCTTGGGGTTTGGAGGTTGTCTCTGAGAGGAATTTATTTCTGGTGTGAGCTTTTAGGACCGGATGCCCTTCCTGACGTCACCAATGACATGCAATGGGCATCGAACCCAAGACCATGTTGGTCTAGCTTCATAGTACATCAACAAAGAGTTGAATATTTCCTGAATATAAAAATACTTATAGTCAGACCCATAGTAATGGGGTGGCATGTATTGGCAAATGTTACCCCTGGGCAGCAGGATACCACCTTTTACTACCACTGGGAATTTTTGCAAATTTTTATTGTGGCTTGGTTGAGCTGAGCCTTGGTCTTTGTGACTTACTAGAATGCTCAGTATTTTCCTGCACACACATTGTCTATTTGATTGTGAAAGCATAGAGCAGGTCTTCTCAACTGAAACTTGCTAAGCGAAACTTTTGTAATGATAGCAAGCAAAAAGCGTAACAGCTAAAAGCTATGCCTGCATCCTGAATCCTGACTTGCATCACCTCAGTAGTTAAGAATGATACTAGCGCGGTGCCATAGATGTAGAAGCTTTGAGCTTGGAAAAAAACACTCCCAGTTAGTGTTATCCAAAAGTTAGTGATACAATTCGCTTCCTATTTTCCCCTTTTTTGAGGCACTTTCTGCGCGCTATTTCACATGACCAAATGCGCCACGAGTGGTGCGTAATGCGCTAATTGTGGAAGCCTGACATTGAATAAGCTCTCAGATTTTGTATCATGTGATTCCTCCAGGACAATTTTGCCACCCCTGGAACCATAGAAATATGCCTAAAACACAGACCTGGCTACGGGCCTACCTTTTAAGACTCAGACTCCACAATTTTAAGATTTTGAAAGCTCAGCGAAAATTTTGGTATTCTTGCAAGTGATTACTGATGTGAACATTATGGACGTTTCGAAATTTTCATTTGAAGGGACATCACTTTTGCAGAAGCGTAGGATGTCACTTCCTCACATTTCGTATAATTCCGCATTTGGCTCTTCCTTGTTTCGTAGAAATAGCTTCTTTGTGCGCGTCCACAAGGAAGCAAATAGTCAACCATGCATTATGCATGAAGTCATGTTTTGATTGCTTTCAAGTTTTATTACTCCATTTTGTAATTTCTCGGTAATATAACTCGGGAATTCTTCAATCAATCAGAAAATCGCGTGCATCAACTACATTTTGAGGAAATCCGGCTGTTCCTTGATGTGAAACTGAAATAGCCTTTGTCCTTAATACAGAAATAGAGTTGGTAAACAGCACATAAATAACTTCAGTGTGACTGCGGCTACAGAGAAGACATTCTTGTAGCCAATATTGGTAACACACTAAATTTTTGGTATGTTTGGGCTGCAGAAGACACTCCCATTGCTGACACACTGGTGGTGTTCAAATAGTTAGAGAGAAACGGAAAGCATAAATTTATAATGGAAAGCGAATAAGTGACGAGAGAAGGATGAATGCAATAAGAATATCTTGGTGGAAATCCAAACACTCGCCATGCCTTGTCAACTGTCTTTCAAATGTATCGAGTCGCTTTTTGTGCACTTTCATCTTGAAGTAGTCCCTTTGAAGAGTTTATCAGTTGTGGACGATGTCCTAATACTCTTCTTATACATGCAAGGATATACAGGAAAGCAATAAAAGGCGGCCCCACATTCTAACCAATAATAACTTGCATTACTTGCATGTCAAAATCTTTTACATAAAGAACGCGAGGCTTTTGCAATATGGAGGATTGCTGGTAGAATTCAATGGTAGAAAGTAGCGAAAAGCAAAAGAACAACAAGAAAAAACATGCTGATAACAAGAAAAAATCTTTTGAAAACTTCTCACATGTTTCGGCAATATTTACGATAAATTAGTCAATAAGTATTTCACCATATTTAAAGTGCCATGAACTGGCGCAACTTATCTTTCGAATAAATTAAATTATTTACAACAACGGTCTACCGCCATATACACCATGGTGCATTTTCAAAACAGAGTCAAGTAGGGGCTACTAGCTGAATTTCATATTCATTACGTAGTGAGCGATACAGCTACACTCAATTCTAACGATTGAACCTCTATACACAGCACAGGCCCATATGCAGTTGGAGTAGTGAGGTCACATGCTACCCAAGACGTTGTTGAACGTATAAATGAGGTTTTATACAAGGTAAATTTACTTATGACAGAACTGGCTTCAGAGCACATGCCCCTCCAACTAAGTTCAAATAGCCCTTCAAAATTTATTGGTCTACTTCATATATGTAAGAAGCCAAAGATATTCATCCAAATGCACCATGATATATGCAGCTTGAGCGAGGCCCAAACAACGACGATGGGTGCCATTGCAAAGCATCCTTCAAATGCTAACGGCTTCCATATTTATACCTCAACTCTTACCAAAACGATCTTAGGATAAAACAATTTCATGCCTATGTATATATGTATTTTTAATTGGTAAACAACGATGACAATTTACAATGGAATTTATGGATACAATAATCAACACGTTCTGCAAAATACAAGGAACTATAGCAAAATAAATTGTAACTAAAATCATGGTATCAAACCTTCATGAATATGAAAACATATGGTAAAAGCGAGGAAGGTAAAATCTAAAATCTAGTAGAACACTAAATCAAGTTAATTTGGGTTTGTTTGAAATCTGCTATATTATGGAGAGTCAATTGCAGTATAGTGTTCAAGATTCCAGCCCGCATCTCGTATGACCACTAACCTCAGGTTATGACGCAGCCATTTTCCAAGGTCAAAATGGCCGGAAATGGCTAAAATCTTGGATACCCCAAAAAGGATTTCAGTTTCATGCTTGTGTGCCTATCTACCGCACAGTCGCACCGGTACATACTTCATGGAATAATAAATCCCAGGAAATAACAGTTGATGACAGCATCAATATTATATCAAGGAAAGTAGGAGTTCCTGGTACATATATATTCTCCACTATTGGGAGGGGGCACTTTTTCACAAGAGACGTTCCAAACTTAACGCAGATTTCCACTTCCCAGAATGCTACCCAGCCGTTCGACGCTGTAACAAGAAAACGGGGTCTAATGAATTACGCATAACAAATAGAAACAAAAATTTATACAAAACAAGCAAAAACGATCAAACGCTTGGATTCCTGTCATAGATTCGTTCTCATTAAGACTAAATTACAAACTTAGTCACTGAAACAATGACTTCAAAATACATGAGATAACTATCAGACACTTGGGGGTGAGGGGGTGCTCATAATTATTGCACTGACTGTCACTGATGCAATCAACGTGAGAATGTTTTCAGCAGTTTCAGCCCTAATTCAGTTTCAAACAACGGTGATTGAGAGCTGCAAAGCGAAACAAGTCCCATCGTAGTTATTCTGAAAATCTCTCAACACAAACCGTGCGAAATATATGCCTTGTGCCAATGGCCTAAAGCAAATTGACCTGCAATAGTAAGGCCTAGGCATCATATTCTGACTCTGTTTGGAAGTGCTAGGAATAATTACTTCTTCTGCTTACACTTAGCGAATATCAAAACTGGTATGCCTGCATAACCAATAAATACGTACTTACTATCTTTGGGGGGGGGGGGGGGAGGGTGACAGGAATCCAAAACGAAAAAGGTCGTTTATATCAACCTGACTAGAACCCAGGCCTGCATCTACTAGGCACTAAAATTGTCAATCTGCGGAAGAAAACAGCGAACACTGGTGTAATAAATCAATTACAACTCTAATTTACTTTAACTATATGATAAATACACGTCGACTATTAGATTGAGAATCGCAAAAACTTTTTGGACTGTTACTTATAAATTACCTATGTATGCATTGTTTCTAGTGATTTTTACAAGAAATTTACATCCAGGAAGCCACGCAAGAGAGTTTTAGTGTTCCTTAAGACGCTGACGACTGAGTATACTGAAGTGGGGTTTCATTTGCCACTGTTGGCCATCTCTGTCTGAGACCGTCAGAGCTACTAGGAACATAGGTCTGGAATAATCGTTTACGTGTTACATAATCTTTATGTAAAAGGAGACAGTAGATAGTGTAGTTCTTGACAGAAAATATCTTGGATGCATTGATTTGATCAGAGTGTATTTGAATAGAAATTCATAAACACAACTGGATTAGAACTGGTCTGGTTCAAAACATTTAGGCGTAACTGCGAAAATTGAAGATTCAAAGAAAGTCATAAATGGGGGGGGGGGGGGG
>OLMO02000294.1:3761526-3775545 GCA_900291935.2 Cassiopea xamachana | reverse complement strand
GCCCTTTGATGCTGCTTAGGTCTGCAAATAGGCCTAACAGTGCCATCCACAAAGCCCCAGCAGTTGTCTAAAGCAGCGCCTTTGTTGTGAATTGCAGCTGCAAACAGCTGTAAATAATGACGTGAAAGCCAAGGTTGCTCCAGACTAGTAAGAAGGTAGCCAAATCTGTCAATAATGTGGTCTACAACAAGATTGGAAACCATACAAAGCTGAGATATGGGCCTGCCAAAACGAGGGATTAAATCAACATATCTACATGGATATGCAAATCTTTTTAATGCAATGCATAGGCCTTCAACATTGTCAACAACCACACAATTCTGACATTTGAAGGTGTTCGGGAGTTGCAGAGCAGCAGCAAGCCTGAAAATATCCTCTTTCTTAAAACGGAATTCTACCTCACATTCATCTTCTCGCATATCAAATATATCAAAACGATCATACGAAGAGTACGGTAGGCCAACATGCAAATTTCTACGATGAATTGGCATTAAAAGAAGGAGTTCCTCATCATCGATATCGCCATCATCATGCAGCATGTATAAGAAATCCTCCATTTTCAGTGTTTGATTTTGGCGCCAATTCAAGGTCGTGGTCGTCAATCGGAAAGGCAAAATGTTGGTTGACAGACCGAATTAAGGAACGGCTAGTTCCAGGCCTCGCTGAGGTTCCCGTCGTCGTTCCGTCCTCTTTCGGAAACTCACTAATACTGCTACGGACGGCCCTCTGCTCCACTGGGCGGTTACTGATTGCGTCATTGAAAGTAAGCCGTATCTGGTGTCATCCCCTTGAAAAAGAAATAAATTGTGATATCCCCTTGAGCCAACAAGTAGTACACGTGCACTATAATGGGGCCTCATCCATTTGAGATATTAATGAGAAAATAGCACTTGGTCTCACCAGAAATACGAAAGTAATACAACAGGTACGGATGTATATGTCATGCTGCACTATGAGAGAGAGGGCAGATCGATCGTTAAGACTGCCTCTAAGCTATTCCAGTATAAACAAGAAGTGGAGCAATGTATTGGAAGGAAGAATGAATAATACATCCAGCAATGACTTAGTGGCCCACAAGTTGGGGGAGAGGGTGGCGCAGAGGAAATGCATGATAGAAGAATCAATGTTCATCAAGGAGTTGACCAAAAGATAAAAATTGCAGTGTTGCGGCAATGTCTATAGAAGAGAGCAAAATTGATGCGCATATGAGTCAGTAAAATCTCTTGCACTTCTTGAAAAAAGCCACAAAATGGCATAAATTGTAAGAATCGGTCTAAAAAGTACAATAGAATGTAAAGAAAAATAGCGCAAAAAATCAAGAAAATCACATTTCCAAAACAACAGCACCAAAACGTTTAAAAATCTAATGAAAGTCTTCACGAGTGATGAGCGTGCGATCAAATCTTTGTGAATATGAAAATGCTAGAAATCAATATTGATGGAAGTGAAATGAAAAAAGCTAAAAAGCAGATGGAGGACATTATGTGAAAAAAAATTTTTGAGAGAAAAACTTCAATAGAGCAGATGAGAGTAATGGCAAAGGGCAATGGGAAGAGTAGTAGGAGACTGGAATCTCCCTATAGCTAGCATTTTCCTGATAGATGATAAATAGTAGTCATGCGAAATTTTAAACAGGAAAATGAAATCAAGATTTCGCTGTCAATCAGGCACTTGACTGATGATCTTCACCATGTTGCACGGCGGAACGACAAACAGCATTATGTGGATTTGCGCAAGTGCCACCTACAGGACAAGTAAACTGCTTCCTTGATTTCCTATGGGAGTTTGATTAAGAAGCAAATTCTCCTGTTTACAGCCTTCATAGTGGCTTACCATTATGCAGGCGGGATTGTCTTGCGGCTTCTCTGCCTCCAATCAAAGCCCACAGTACCTGCACCCTACAGAGCCGGTAAAATGTGAAAGAAAAGGAAATTTTTTTAGTTGTTGGCGTAAACACAAAGACCGCCCTACTAACTGAGTCATGCCGTTACTTCAGTATTTTTAGTTTCGTTATTTCCTTGGCTACGTAGAGACAAAACAACAACATTGATCGAAGATAACTCCTATTTGCGTTTAGTATCAAGCAATAAGTTTTAGGCCATGTAAGGTTTGTCATTAAAACGCGCAGAGGGGGCGTGGCAGAGGCGGAAATCACCTTTTCATTGTCAAAACAAACCTAAGGTCGAACGATGTATAGATCATTTATTGGAACAAAGCCTTGAGCAAGACATCCCATTTTCCTAGGTGTAATGGGAAGAGACAACGTACCATGATCAGAATACTTAAGATCGTGATATTTAGGCCTAAATCAATGAGTACGATAATTGGCATTAAGCCGTATATTGAGCTGATACACCTGTGGAATTGAGCAACAAGCGGGTTGTGTTTCACATTTGACTTGTGTTGTCTATATTTCCTTTGAAAAACACGTGCTTCAACACGAACGAAATACATACATCCATACTGCATGTTGAAATCTGCGCACGGTTTTGGTATGATGCTGCTTGAGCCAGGGTGGGGCTATGGCCTATTTTTAACATCAAGGTGTTCCCTCTGGAGCAGGGCCGCCGAGAGAATTCTGAGGCTCCGGGACAAAAGAGAAAGACGAGCCCCCCTGCGAGCGAAGGGAGCAGAAAATTCTCAGAGCCTAGAAATTAACTTTGGAAAATTACTGCTGGTTTACTTTATGAGACCCCCAGACGTTGAAGCACAGGGTGTTATGAGGCCCCTTGGAGCTTGTGGCCCAGGGGGCAATTTGTTCCACTGCCCCCTCTCGGCGACCCTGCTCTAAGGGGAGCACGGGGTGAAAAATCAAACCTAGTATGGAAGTTGGGAGCTCCTGCTTTGACTCAAAATCAGGTACGTACCTGCAGGGGTCAAGGGAGGCAATGCCCCCAAGTGAAACATTTTATATCGTTTTGCCCCCCCCAAAATATAATTATTACCACAGTTATAACCCGGGAGGTTTACATAATAAAATAAGGCTTTTGCCCCTCCAAAATAATTGTCCAAACAGGTTGTGTCCCTCCAGGGCATTTCCTCCAGTTACGTACTTGATCCAAATGTTGTTGTCTCTGAAGTTACAAGCACAGGAATTTGAAAGGATAGTTCTCGTTAGATTTATCTAGGAAAGGGACCCTGGTTTTATTGTTACAACACCCTATTCGCTTTTGCCCCAATGCTACTTGGAAAGTACGATGGATAATTGATGATATTTTGAAATTCACTACGGCATCAATGAAGGTTTTACAATTGTCTGCTCCATTGTGTGGTAAATGAATTAAGGATCCTCGTTAAATAGCCATCCCTTTCAGCCCTTTTCAACGCATTTCATTTGGCTGGCATTTTCCGCCGTCCGAAAAGTCTGTTTTGAAGCGTCCATTGGTAGAAAGTTAGAGTGATCAGATGAGAGGTCACAACGTACATACCAACCACATAGGGCATGTAGTAAGGAAAAGAACGGGTCGAAATAAAGGCGTTGCGATCACCTGTATTTGTTTGCAAACACCTGTCTACACTGGTTCTGCCTTTTCTTGTTACTGAATATCTTTACACTCTGTGTTGGAGAGGTATAATGAGAGGTGCTAAAACCACGTGCTTTTATGAAACGCCCTCCTTGGATTAGTGATCCAAGGTGTAGTGCTTTGCATTTTTTACAGGACTTCAAAGTTCATAAAGGGGGAAAGTAATGTAGCTAAGGCTCTCTTTGAGACGTAAGGTTTGATGTGCGTGCAGTGCAGTTTGTAGTGAAGTAAGTAGGGATGCGCTCACGAGAGGGGATTCAGTCAGTGTTCCGCGCGGTGAAAACAGACCAAAATACATATTAGCGCCTGCGACCACGTGTTTTTGGACTGTATATGTCGTACGATCACAGTGCGATCAATAGAACAATAATAGAAGCCAATTCCTTATTGCTTTTGTGTAAACCGCATACTTTATATGCGAGCTGATGATTGTCAACCGAATACAATAACCGGCTTCGACTTTGAGACACTGCAAATTGACAGGGAAATGTCCCGGCGCGCAAATGACTTTTGTTATTCTGCTTTATTTAATGGGCCATTGGCTGTGGACAGGTGCGAGAACCACATACCGTACTCTAGCTCTTAGCTTGTATTGAGTCTTAAGAAACAATTCCCTGTTCTATTCTTCTTTGCATTACACATTAAGGAATAATTTTCTACTTTATAGTGGTAAGGGGAAGCGTGGCAGCCCAAGGAGTTCTAATTGAGATAAACAGTTGTTTGTCAATCTAAAGAAGTGCCTTCGGTTCCTATTTACTTCCTCTATAAAATGTTAAGATCCTACTAAAGCCAAGATGCTCGAACACCACAAGAAAACTTGTTAGGGTGCGTTTGCTTCAGTTTATGACGCTCGGATATGACTTCAGGCTTTCTGTGTACTATACGACATTTTATGAAGCAATGTCTTCTTTTTGACGATTTAAAGACAGGAGTTAAATCTTATTCTAACTGGAGGTGTGATCACTTAACTCAATTATTAATGGACACATGCTTGGAAATTTTGGGATGGAGAGCTGGGAAGGAGCAAGGAAAACAAAGACGATGAGCGACGCTTAGAAGAGGTTCAACAATTTACTATTAACTCCAGAGAATACTTGTAAGCAGGGGTGATTTCAAGGGGGGCTCAGGGGGTGGAGCCTCCGTGTTAAGACTCTTATTCTGAGGGGGGGTCAGCTCTTCATAAATGTTTGCATTAATCTTGATTTTCAAAGTGTATTGGCCTAGATTCCAATGTTTTGTATTCCTATGATGACTATCTGTGTTCGGGCTTTCTTAGGTTTAGTAGAGAGAAACAATCATTGATGTTTGCTATTACGGGCTGGCACCATCGCGTGATTTGATACAACTCTATATAACAGCACAGCACCTCTCCTTCCTTCTCCAATCACCTAATGAACCAAATCGCTGGGAAGGCTTCTCATTTTGCATATAAAGGGCTGGTTGGTAACTGAAGGAATTTGATTATTTAAAGATGATATTCAAACTCATTGGTACCTAAGTCATTTATAGTCAAGAAACATCTCGATGCGCGGGCTGCGGGGCACAAGTTAGTTGGGATGGCTGTCTATTATCTCAACTGGAATGTGGCTGTTCTTCATCCTAAGGCAATACCTCAATCCATAGAAAACGTGAAAATTGTAGTTTCCAGGCCCCCTGCTTCAGCGCCCATTTGGTAGGACTGTGCGTTTTTGTACACCCACTGTTTTCTGAGTACGTACGATAGCGAGAGCTAGCCATTATGCGGAATATGAGAAGAAGGAGCTTATATACAGGGGCGTAGAAACCGGGGGTGGGGGCACTGGTCCCTCCCACTTTTTCATAAAGTGTCATGTTTGACAGTATTTACCAGAACTTATTTTAAATGTGGTTTCGACGCTCCTGATATAATGGAGTACTTGTGGAGTGCTGAGGTCTATCAGCTCATGTCAGGAGACAATGAATACAAAAGCTACCAAGCTGGCCATTTTACTTCAAGTGAAGCTATATGAAGCAAAACATTAAACAGCCGTTAAACATCTTCATAAACTGTACGAATTTGATGTGTCTTCACCCATAAATGATATTGTCCTTCAGGGACCCCTACGTTAGGAACAGCAGGGGCAGCTCAATCTTCCATGGGGGGAAGGGCTAGAAGTGCTCTTCATACTATATTCTTTCTCTTCGAGTTCATGCCTACTTCTGTCTCTCCTATATTGTGATGGGATAATTTTCCGACGTTGTAGACAGTTTGGTTCAAGAAATTTTTCAAGAAATTTACAAGCAAGATTGATAATATCCAGAGGTAATTATTTTCAAGCAGTTACTTTTGCAAAAATTAATTTTTCAGACAAACCCGATGTTGGCAAGCACCAGTCACTCTGGAGACGGGAGGGAGGTTAGGGGCTGCAGCCCTCTTTTGCTAGTGTATGTCTTACAATAGATAGCCTACCCTACCATAGATAAGATGTTTGTTGATATTCCAAAAGGAGGTTTTCCTGAAATCTAAAGGCGTACTTATGAAAATTTTAAGGGGTTCCTTCCCTGACACCCACCGCCACGCTTGATAGGGGCCTGTCACTAGTCCCCAATCCCTTCACTCAAAAATATGCTCCTGCGTCTCTGGCAAGCACTGTAGCAGTTCTTTGTCAAAAGACGTTGGGGACTAGTAGTGCACTTTCCGACAACTTTTTCGTAGAGGAAGCCATAACTCCCCCTTGATCCATTGTTCCCTACCATGCCACCTGATTGTTGACAGCCCTACTCCCGTGCCCAAGGAGGCTAGCCAGCCTCCTATCAAGTTCATGACATAAAAAACTCAAATTGTTATTTTCCGTTTTTGTGCATAGAAATGGTAATTGGGATGAATCATAGAGGGATGAATGCTATCTTAGCCGTACATTGCTCAACTGGTTCACAATGAATTGTCAAAATGTTAATGAATACCAAACTCCATTCTACCGAAACACTCGTTTTCATGCTGTGGATGGCACAACTAAACGAACAACTTAAAATACAGTTGATGGAATTGTTTGTATGAGGAATTGTTTTAAAGCACAGCTGTATGATTAACATCACCAACATATAGCTTCAAGTAATTTATAGAAATATTGTCGAGGCGTGTGATATGGCTAATTTTCAAGAGCGATGAGCGTAGTGGAAAGCGCACCTGGGCTAATGGATGCGCGCGCAATCACAGCGCAATCGCGGCGCAATCGGTCTGGCCCTGGCTTAGATATATAAGTTCACTATTATAAGTCGGCTCCGTGGATACTCTAAAACCCATAATAAACGGGGGGTCGTTTATTAAAATTGGCAAAGTTGAAAACCCCCATTTGTAATTTTGACTCCCCGTTTATCAAATTTAGCAATTTTGCAGTTGCTTTATATTTAAGTTGATCATTTTTCCGAAGATGTGAATGCAGGGGCTGCATTAAAACTCAGTTTCTCGTCCTGTCTTGTATTTTACTGTTTTTAGGCGATATTAGAGCATCATAAGAACAGACAGGACTGGCGCTTTGATCAGTGCCAGGAACACGTAAATGAACACATTGCCAATTACTCTAAAACCCTTAATAAACGGGTGGTCAAAATAAGTGGAGGGGGGCTAACAAATATTCAAAACTAATTAACGGATAGGAGTAAACATGTGAAAATATAGGAAGAAGCGTCTAGTCCTGTGGCCTATTGTCTATGAAGTCCGGCTGAATTGATTCAGCGGTACTTCAAAAGTGAGATATAATACGTATATTCGGGTCAACAATCTAAGCAAAGAACAGTTCACAAGCACTTTTGTGTCCTACAATCAACAAGAGAAAGTAGAATTCGTGGATATCCTCAACGGATATAGGCAGTTTCCTCCAGGCTGATGAGAAACGTTACATTCAAATGTCCGTTAATCTCATTAAGCATGGTTTCCATGTAATCACTTCGATCGTCCCAATCGCCCAAGGAGATTTGACAACAACAGATGAACCAACCATTCCTTTTGTGCATTTGTTTCCATGTTATCACACGTGATCGCCCTAGTTACTTCGATCGTCGGAGAGTTGCTCCATATATTCGCTTCGATCGTCCCATTTTATATTTTGATCTGCAAGTAGTGCTTAACTGCTCAGAAAAAGTTAAGAAAGTTCAGTACTGGTAAAATGTTTTGTATGTCACGTTGGTTGCTTTCCAGTGTACACGGAGCCTTTTAACTGTCCATTAATGTGCATATGCAAAACATTGGAACTCAAGAATTTTCACTAAGAAAGACTTCAACACAATTTTGAATCTGGGATGGCGAAAAGGTTAAGAACGTTTCAGTACCTGGGGCAAAAAGACATTCTTATAAAAAAATGTAGCTACTGTTTGACTTACAATTTTGTGAAAAATATAATTTGTTTCAATCGGACAGATCTCAGTTGCCCTAATCTTCTTAATCAAGCATTGCTTCCACCTTCCTCTGGCTTCATCTTCTTCAAAATGAGTATAGTCAAGGGTGAATCCCGCAGAAATGTTCTGCTGAATAGTGTTCCTTACTACTCTTCTAGGACGGAACCACTGCCACAGTGAACTGCCATAAAAATCGGGCAGTTGGATTGCAGCCAGAATCAAAAGTGCGCCATGACCATCAATGCAACTAATATATGTTTGAATAGAAGGGCCCTTTGAGGACTTACTGCAATCCACGCGTGACGCAACTTGTACAAAATGATCAAGGAAATAGAGCAGCAAAACTAAAAAATTTGACTAGAACTGTTTACTAATCGAATTGATGAGCAGATTAAATACCCACAAAATCTGCTAAAGATTTTTAAATATCTTTGTTCTTGAATAATGATATTGGTTGTGTTCTTTGATAAAGCTAGCCTGCAATCTTATTATTGTTATCATCTAAGACACCTGTCGAAGCTGTGGACGTCGCCCTCTTCGATCGCATCACGCAACTTCGTGAAATTGAAGCAACGATGAATAATAGTGTTCGGGTTTTCTAAGCCGATTGCTTTCATGATCTCTTCCGAATTTTCTGTCGGTTAGCTACTGACAATACTAGTCACACTCTCAGAGCTGATGAGGAATAACATTGTTACTTCAGGTGAAGCAGCTGGGTGGAAGTGTAACACAAGGGGTGTGGGAAATGGGGAAACCCTCAAACTCAGTAGATTTCTTGGGAATAAAATGCTATTGTAGATGATGATGATGATGATGATGATGATGATGATGATGATGATGATGATGATCATCATCATCATCATCATCATCATCATCATCATCATCATCATCATCATCACTTATTTAAAGTAGACTAATTTGTGTGTTGAAAATAGAGAGGACAATTCATTATTATGTATCGCGTGCAGGAGTGTCGTGGAGAGGAACACAGGAGGGCTCAGCCTCCCTTATTAGAATTATGAGAGATTTTGAGGGGAGCTGAGCCCCCTTCATCGAGCAACTTTTATACTGGATGAATTCATAACTACGCATTTGCCAAAGGAGGAGAAAGAAAAGGTACGCTTCTATCCACAGAAGAAGAATGCTACAACTCTATACTTGCTTTCTCCTTGTTTTATACTTTCACATACACTGGTTTGGCAAACGATATATTGTCATACGTGCAAAAAATGGGCGTGGTTAAATGCGTGGTCAACATGTTACCTACTACACAGCCCCCTTTGACACAGCTTTAGGAAGACAAGACTGATCGTTAGGTATATACTGTCTTAGATGAGGCTAGAGCAGTGGTTTTCAATCCTTTTGGTGGAGCGGAACCCTAAGGATGCATTCCAGTGGCTCGAGGAACCCCTGATCGCATATCTGCATAGGAGAGCTAAAATAAACTGTCGTTCGTAGCATTTTTAAAACTTCTGGCGGAGCCCCTGGACTGTGCTGGAGAAACCCTAGGGCTCCGGGGAACCCCGGTTAAAAACCAGTGGGCTAGAGTCTCTACTCTAAAAGACGTAGTCAGGGCTTTTGGGAGTTGAGCGTCATTGACATTTCTTAGGTAATACCTCATTCTATAAAGATATCTTTCATAAAAGGTGGATTTAATTTAAACTGTTTGAAAAAAATTTCCGTCATAAGATGAAATATGTGTTCAGATTCCTTCTTAGAAACATTGTTGTGGAAGCCACAGTTCACAAGATTTCAAGTACTTGTTTTTTGGAACGACAGTAGCTCAATACTAGAATCTTCAAGAACCTAAGATAGTTAAAGCTGCGTATGTGTTTAAATTTCGAATTATATGTGTACAAAACATACGTTGATTGCTCTCCAACAGTTAAAATTTTATTATTTAATGAATTTTAACGTCCAAAGCATTGGAACTAAAACAATTTCTGCTAAGAAAGTCACTAGATGAAAGCTTTGACATAGTGAGACATAGTGAAAAAGTTAAAAAAGCTATTGAGAGGAAAATAATTCCTATGCAAAAACATGTACTAAGATGTCTTTCTTTATTCTACCATTTTCTCAACCAATTTTAACGTATGGCTGGGAAGCCTGGACATTAAACTCAGAAATGACAAAGAAATTATAGGCAAGTGAAATGTGGATTATAGAAGGATGATGAGAATTTTTTTCTCAACATATGTCCAATGAAGAGATGTTAAGGAAAGTTGAGGCAGACAGAAGTTTGATTAAGAACATAAGGAAAAACAACTAGAATTCTTCGGTCACATACTGAGGAAATGTGGCATGGAGAACTTGTGCATTACCGGATTCGTTGATGGAAGAAGAAGCAGGGGCAGGCAACATATAATATTCTTGGACAGTTTATGCAAA
Source organism: Cassiopea xamachana (assembly GCA_900291935.2). Classification (NCBI taxonomy): domain Eukaryota; kingdom Metazoa; phylum Cnidaria; class Scyphozoa; order Rhizostomeae; family Cassiopeidae; genus Cassiopea; species Cassiopea xamachana. Next base: position 3,765,280 of record OLMO02000294.1, on the reverse strand, counting down.
TGGATGAATGGACAAGGTCCTGAGCAGAATTTGACGTTGGCAAAATTGTTAAAAACGGCCAGAGACAGACGACAGTGGAAGACCATGATCACCTTCGTCCTTAATGGGCATGGTACCTAAAGGAGAACAAGGTGGACCAAGTTTATGGATTCAGATGAAAATACGTGTACGAGAAGAACCTCTTCAATTTACTTCCACAGAACAGATAGAATGTATAAAATGCAGGTGCGCTACTAGGAATTTTGGAGGGCAGGGGTCCACTCCACAGAAAGGGCACACTAACCCTTTATAAAGAAGATACGGCTTTCGAATACTGTTTGCAGATTCATAAATGGCAGGGGTGGCGCTAGAGAAAGGCTAGGGGGCTATAGCCACTCGTCGGAACATGCTCGTTCCCCATTTATAGTACCCTTTTAACCGTATTTTAGCCCCCTCTTTGGAAGACTCAGCTCTCCCCGTAGGAAAATTTCTGGCGCCACCCCTGACAAGTGGAGGAAATACTGTAGGAGACTTGCTGATATTGTTGTTTCTGAAGGCCAGTTATTCTTATTGTGACCTTATAAAGGAAAAATGGGGTTCGGGGCGAAGTCCCCGAAAAAGTTTTGGGACTATACCTTTTCCATGTTAGGGCAATGCCCTTTTTGGATAGAGAGGGGACTAGAAAAAATTTTACTTTCATTTTTTGCTGAAAAGGGCAGGGGTGTAGACCCCCAAGATCCCTCCCTTAGTTGCGCGCCTGAAATGTGGGGATTGTGTGACCAAATCTATCCTCGCTTCTTCCACAGGCACCCATATCCATTTCCACTAACCATGCTGCCTTGCATGGTGATATCAAAATAGCGTGCATTTTTGTAAGATGTCGTGAGAATTTATAAGCACGAAACCAGTCAGAGGTCATAGCTCAAGAAAGTTTGCAGGTTGTTCGAGCTAGGTTCGTAGAAGAAATCAGAGAGAACTGGTTGGATTCGCCAAAACCGAATGGTGTGCCAATCGTAAAAGGTTTATGAGGCTTCTGTGGTCTTCTGTGTTTTTCTTGTGATATTTTTGGGCTTTAGATACAACTTTCTTATTTTTATTGATTTTCATTGGTTTTTATTTGTTGCAATTTTCATTCGATATCTCTTGATTGATTTTTGACGATTGTTGTTGCTTTTTGTGTGATTTTTCTGCAAAGTGTGATTCTGTAGCAGAAATATGCCCCTCGTTCAATACAATATGCAGTATGCAGTTTCGCACCCATAAATAGCCAGAACAATAACTGGAGAATATGATAACGCAAAAACCAATATGTAAAATCCAAGCTCAATAGGTACTTCATGTATGCAAATCTATTACTGCAGACAGGAGGTCTGGACGTCTTGAGTGTACTATTTGTTTGAGCATAAAAAAGCCTTGTAGAATAATGGTTTATATTGCGTTACCAACTGGACTATACGTTCTTTATACAAGAAAAACGTTTGCAAGAAAATGAGGCTAAAAAGATGAAAATCGCAAGAAAATCTTAAGAAAGCTGCAAGGCCCAAGTTCCAAAGTGTTTTTGCTTGCTAATATCGATACTACTTCATTTATACATATAAAGTATTGAATATTGAGCTTAAACTCGAGTTTACAAGATTAGCAAAAGCACTAAGCCCCTGTAAGCTAGTTTATTCCAGAAATAATTAAGAAAATATACACTTTTTTTTGAAACTTCTTTATCATGGTACAATTTAAAGATACAAATGTAAACCTCTCTAAAGGTAGGCAGTTTACAATTGGCTTGCCTGAATAAATAACATGGCAGATTACATAAACGTTAATAAAGGTCTTAAAAAGTCAACAGTTCAGGATTCAGCCAGTCTTTATTTCTGCGGCAGAAAAAGTAGTACGTCGCCCGAATTGATATGGCCATTAGTCTTCTTACAATGAATTTCCTCGTATTTTCGTCAAAGTCAAGATCCTTCATCATGTCCAGAAAGGAAGAAGATGAATTACTCATGACACCAAGGGCTCCCAAGATTAACAATTTATAAGAATAAAGTGTATAAGAATATTTAGGCTCATAATCGCTTAAATTTGAGAATAATTGAAGAATATTGCAAGGCTCGGGTTTCATCAATACTTGGAATTTATATATATGAGCTATAGTACTGCTTATAGATTAACTTTTTCACTATCGATACAATATTTGTTATTCTGCTCCACTTTAATCTTGATTTGTGATAAAGTAAAACAGCAAGAAACACTTGAATATAGTCCTTTGATTTTCAGACGTAGTTACACCTATTTAACTTTAGAAAAAATTAAGAGCTATCAAAGGCTAAAAACCAAAAGAAACTTAAGAATATTGAGGAGGCTCAGTGAAAGATTAGGTATTCTTATAAAAAAGTATGCAGTAAGAAAAACTCATCTTCAATTTGGAGAAAAGTTAAGAAAGTTGAAGTTGAGTGGTCTTCTTATATTAAAAAAACATGTAGTTAAAATCTTTTCTCGTGTTTGTTAGGGAATATCTTTATGGACTAGCTACATTTTTCAGCATAATATTTTAGGCATGGTTTCAGGACTTATCCACAGCACGAAAAAGCGGCAACAGCTAAGTTATGTAGTACCAACAGGCTATTTAGGCATGGTTTCACGAACGCTTTATAATACCTCTCTCAGTTTCCTGGAAGGATCTTTACCAAATGAATCATGAGGGCATGGCATCGCGAATGGGTACACTTTGGAGGGTATGCAATGAGCCTGCCCTGTGTAAGTGACCAAAAGCGTTTTACATATAAACTCTAAAACTGGATGTAAATCATTGACAATCTGGTCGTGTTTTCTTGGCTGGATAGGCTCTCTCTACAACTAAATTTATCTAAGCTTTCTAAAAAGGGAAGGCTTTAATTGCTCTTATACTGGCAGTATTCCAGTTTTATTTCACATTTAATAAGCTAATTAAACCCTTTCAAATAGAGGAGACTCTCTATATATCGTATTTAATCCTATTAGGGTTTCTAAAGATTTAGATTTTGGGGGAGACAAACAACAAGAATCCAACGATTAATGAAATGGCTCCCTGCAGGTTTTTCAGTTCAGTTGGAAAAGCGTCGTACGGCTTTTTTCAATTGGGTTTGGTATCTTAAGCAATAAAATCGTGCGACCTCTCGTGATATGTTTTGGTCCAATAGAAAGCGTGAGCAAATAAATGCTTACCAAATCCCCGTTTAGCAAACGGCAAACAACAAACATTAGGCATCAAAGCCTGCAAGAAAGCAAACATCAACACAAGATGCAGCACGACTCTGATAATGTGAAACCGTCTAGACGCAACAAAAACACGCGCAGAATTCACTGATATCAATCGAAACACCAATGAATCTTGCATGCATTTCCTGCTATCATTCCATAAACCTACATTTGGCCGCGCATTCCCTTGTACTTCAGGAATCCCCTTATTCTTCCCTCACTGGGGGAGACGCTTTGCAGGGTGTTATGCATGAAATAGGACCCAGTCGCAAGTCACTTCTCAGAATTGTCTGCGTGATTTCTGCATTTTAAGATCACGTGACTTTTTGTCATATTGGTGGCTTCTGTGGTTATAACTATTTTTTTGCGATATTGTTGTATTGTAGTGACTTTTTGTAATTTTTACTCTAGAGAGGGGTTGGTAAATAGAAGACACGAGAAAGTTCTAACACTACTTTTGTAACGATACGCTATTTTTCTTCTCATTCATTTTACCATACCTTCTCTGCGTCATAACATTCCTTTTCTACTGACTAGTAACCTC
>OLMO02000294.1:3722356-3761426 GCA_900291935.2 Cassiopea xamachana | reverse complement strand
TCGGGAGTTCATGTTTCGATTTAATAAAATATTTGGAAAACCAAGTTGTAGTTTTTTTTACCGCTCGAAGCTATCTGCCATCACACTTTTGCACAATCATACGCTTACGTTTATTCAGATTGAATTTCAGTCAAATCAAATTCAAATCTGAGAATCAAGTAACTTTCACTCATGAAAATTTAACTATTAGTACAATTTCAAAACTAATAATCGGGGAGGGGGGAGGGGGGAGGGAGGGAGGGAGGGAGATTTTTCTATACAAACTTTTTTATAATAAATCCTACCATTTTGCCTGAGCCGCGATCTTCTTAATGTTTCCCATAATTCAACCTGAGATATTGTTCAAAATTTCTTCACTTGTACTGAAACAAATTGGCTAAAATAGGTTACATCTTCTTTCTTTATCTTGTATGCTCAATAGTGACGCAATATCGATTTTTTTGGCCAACAAAATCACTTAATTTTGGAAATTTTGTCTTGTGATTTTCTTAAGATTTTGGCCATTTGAGCCTCATCTTGTTATGAACTGTTTTCTTACAGAAAAAACGCATACTCAAGGGTATCTATGTTTTCTTGATTTTTCTGGCACTTGTGACTTGGTGAACTTGTACTTCAAATTGTAAGAGGCGTGCTTTAAAAAATCATTTATTTACTCCTTGAACGGAACCACATGCCTAACAAGTAAAATAGTATAACCAGCATTGCAAGAAATGAGGCTTGCTCTTTGTATCTGCGAGTGACGTGAATTAGTAGTGACTGGTACCTATTGTTCAAACTACACACGCGCGTTTCAAGCGGATTTTTATTGGAATTGACAGCGTTTCACGTGATAAATATGCGCATGGGCAGCACATTATCACGTGTAAGGAATCCTATGACCAGCATTTAAAATATATGCTTAGCTAAATATATGCATATTCAAACAAATCGAGTTCATAAATATTTAATGCAACTAAAGATTGCATCAAAAACAAACAGTGTTCACAAACGACTTTTACACACTGAACTTTTCCAAAACTGAAGCAAGTGCAATATTCAAAAACTAAAGTTAAATTTAAAGAATATTGTAAGCTTCATGTTCATCTAGACTTAGATTTTTAGCTATTTGAGTTCTTTAGATGCTTTTTCTACAGTAGATTCCAAATATATTGCTTTGTTCAATTCCTCTTTCCATGATGAGGTACACTCTGCATTTTTAAGAATAAGTTTTATAAGAATATTAAGGCTTAGTATCGCTGAAAAGTAAGAACAATCCAAGAATAATGCAAGACTCAAGTTTCACCAAGAATTTATATTTCCCTATATTCGAGTTACACGCTGTTTTTAATCAATGAATATCATGTCTATTCCATTAATGTCATCATTGGATTATAATCTTCGCTTGAATCTTCATACAGAACTCGATATTCAGCTAGCTTAGCGTTGTACCATATTATTTCACCTATATGCAAATCTTTTATAGTTCTTGATGCTTGCAGTTATAAAACGTAGGTTCCTTATAAATCGGTTCCTTGTAAAAGAAGCGTGTATTCTAAGACTGCTTTTAGATTAACTTTTGCACTATCAGTAGAACATTTATTATTTCATTCCATTTTACTTTACTTTATGATGAAGACACCAACTAAGACTTGGATATATTCCCTTAATTTTCAGGCAAAGTTTTACCTTTGGCATTTAAGAGAGCAGTCATCCAGTATGTGTCATGTGGGGAGGCTTTTTGAGAGGGGTATGTAACAAAAATGCAATTTTTAGGGAGGGGTGTCAAACAAATTACAAAAATTTGATGGGGTGTGAAGCAGAGGCTAGTTTTATTTCAAAGCTTACAATAACTCAATTTGTCAAATAGTTTGAAGTGTCAGTCATCATCAGATGATTCTACTGCAATGCTTACACATGTACTCTTAAGTGCCTAATTGCCGTTGCGGTCGGGATAGGCGGGGGCTGGAAACATTGGAAGAAATTAATAACTTGGGGGGTTGGAATAAGCGGAGGGGGGTAGGAAAAATGCTTTGAAATCTAAGATAGTACTGCTATGAAGCACTCTATGTTCATAAATCAGGCATCTATGGTCGTGAGAACGTAAGCAACACAAAAAGATTGCTAACAAACAAGAAGATTTGCTCAAAATATCTATTTAGAACACTGTTTGAAAAAATTTTGCGTAAAAATTAATAAGCGGTGGGGTCCTTATAAGAGCAGGGGATTGCAAATTTTCAAAAATTAATTAGCGAGGGGCATTTAGCTGCAAACTCGGGAGGGGGTATGAAATATTCTTTAGATATTTTCGAGGGGTATCAAGTATATTTCTGAGTTGTAGGGTGAGGTACCAAATATTTTTGAAATTAAAAAACGCCTCCACCCCTCAGACAGATACTTGATGACCACTTCCTAATCATTTTAGAACAATTTAAGAATTACCGAAGGCTCCAAACCAAATGAATGGAAGAATATTGTGGCTAAGCAAGCATTTAGGTATTCTTATAAAAAACTGTAACCCATCAACAAAGATCTGAATTATTTTTCTTTGATTTCCAGGCAAAAATACGCCTGTTCCACATCAAGTAATTAAATTGTTATCTTAGGCTCAACATAAAAGAATTTTCGAGAATTTGAAGGCTCAGTAAAATATTGGGCATTCTTAGGAAAGAAGATGTGTAGGAAAGTCCAGTTTTTAACCTTGCTCTCTTGGGTTGTGTCGAGCATTTCATAATCCTTTGACTACGCAAAGACCTAATACAAACTACTGTTACTATCTGAAAGATACTAAGCATGCCAAATACAAGTCTTTTTTTACAAGAAAACCATCTGTTTGCTAGAGCCTCAATTTTCTTAACTTTTCCTGAAATTGAGCCTGATATATTCTTAAATGTTTCTTAACTTTTCCTGACATAAACTGGCTAAAATGAGTTGGACATTCGTTATCAATATTGTGTACTTTAATTTGAATTCTATCTTTAACATTTTGAATGCATTAAGGACGAAATGTCGATTTTTGGCAAATAAACATAATTGATTCTGTAAATTGAGCCTCTTGATTTTCTTAAGATTTTGACCATTTGAGCCTGATTTTCTTATAAACTTTTTTCTCATGAAAAAAACGTATAGAATTCTCTATTACTAATTGCTGAAAAATACAAGGTGGGGAAACTTTTGTACGCTACCGGCAGTTGCATCGTCGTTAGAGCTTGACTTAGGCTGGAAGGGTAAATAATTTGTATTTATGATGTTGTTGCTACTCAAAGATACCAAGAAGAAGATGTTGGCACAGCGGCGCACTGGAAAGCTGAGAGCCATGCATGTTTTGTTGGCAAAGGGTAAGCCCCGCACTTATGGACGTAAGAACCGAGGGCACAAATGACACATGCCCCCTCCAATTTTCCAAAATTTTTATGCAAAGTGCCCCTTTTCAGCTTTTATAGTTTCCTTTTATTGCATGTGAGAGTGCCCTTGAATGTGTGTGCCCCCCCACTTTTTAAATGCCTCCCACGTCCCTGCCTAGATCCCATTGTTTAGTTCAGTTCATTCTTAATACTTTATATATTGTATATATTTATATATTGTAGCTCCTAAGATAAAATCTGCTTTGCAGGGGGCATGATAAAACTTTAACTACAAAGTAAAGAATTCCACTACGTACAACAAGGTACCACAGACTAAAAGGAAGTAAACTACTGACTCTGCATTCAGCTCTATCTTAAATGACTGGAGTTTATTAGCTGTTAAACAGCCATTTGGGAATGCGTTCCATATTGCAGCTTCTAGTATGCAAAACAGTTTTTCCATGTTCTGTTTTTAAGGAATCATCCATTATTTGCAGAGGGGTTGGCATTGAAGAGAAGTTGATTAGGTGACAGAAAGTTTCTAATAGAATATGGCTGTGTACATACATTGTAGTACAATCTCTTTTTTAAGCAATGAATTTTACAACTACAACAACAACAAGGTATAGCTAATTAACACATTTTTCTCAAAAAAGAATGCACCATCAGATACCAACTACATCACACTACAAGACAATTGACAGGACGGAACCGCAGGAGGCGTGATCAAGCATACCTCTCCCGCAGCCAACAAAAAACACTGAACAATACAAACTAACATATATCTAACGAAGATAAAGCTTTATTTCAATAGGGGTCTTTCAATCACAAAACCCTTCCAAAGAAATCTCTTAAGACGTCTCCAGGACCGCAAAAAAATATGATATACAATCTCAAGGTTGGGTAGCATGATTTTTTAAACAAGAAATCATTTCTCTTCGGCAACAACCACTCCGTAAATAATAAGTATTCCCTAACCTTGACGTTCTCAAGTTCAATGCAGAACTGCGGATTGGTTTACTCGTTGCTGACACCTACTCATATTTCAGATTGGTTAAGATAAAAGAGCAAGTGAATCTAAAAATAAGTCAAGAAATAAGTGCCTAACCACAAGCTAATAAAATTCTCACATAGTATTATAGAAATAGCACTTTTCTATGCTCTGCACATCGCTTGCATAATTATCTTGAATCTTAACTATCTTGAATTCTTTTAATTGTGAGTTAAATATTACACGTTTTTACTATCAGAGATTTTTTGGCTCAGTACTGAACTTTCTAAACTTTTTTACTATTCCAGTATCAAAACTTTCATAAGTTTTTCTTAGTAAAAAATTTTTGAGGTTTAATTTTTGCACAAGCATGTTGGTGGAAAGTGAAAAAGCTCCATGTTCACCTGATAACTCCATGTAAATACACATCTTTAATATAAAAAACAATCATTTTGCCTCAACTTTCTTAACTTTTCTAGAAATCGAGCCTGAGACTTTCTTAGAATTTTCTTAACTTTTATTGAAATAAAGTGGCTAAACTGGGCTACACTTTCTTTATCCTGTATACTCCAATTTGAATTCTATCTTTAACATTTTGAATGTAATAATGATGTAATATCGATTCTGGCCAAGAAACAAAATTAATTTTGGAAATTGAGTCTTGTGATTTTCTTAAGATTTGTTAAAGTTTTGGCCATTTGAGTCTCATTTTCCAATAACATTTTTTCTTATAAACAAAACCTGTGTAACAAAAATAAAGCTGGAAGAGGACAGCCACATAACCTACATATATTGCATACGAACAAATAGAGTTGCAAATGTTTAAATTTGGAGAATCTGAAATCAGTTCTCAGAGAATTTATTTACTGCAGGGCGCAACCAAATTGAAATCCTGTACAGAAGTTGAAGGAAAAGTTTAAAAAGCACATTGTATACGAATTGCTGTGTTGGTTTGAAATGTTTACTTCAACTAACCTTTGTTTTCTATTTTCAATCCCACCCATTTCCCACCCCCTTTTATTCCAACCCCCCTTTACAAATATCGCAAGAATTTTCCATGTTCCGATAATTACTCTTCTGAAATGCTAAATAAGCGAAGGGTCCTAATAGACAAGGGGTTGGAAAAAATTTCGAAATTTAGTAAACGGGGGGACTGGAACTTGGGAAAAGGCTTTAAATGATGATACAAGGACGGAAAGAACAAAAACAGGTTCTCATAAAGCATAAAACTAAAATATATGCAGCAGTACGCTATTTTGCCATGAAAATTGGGCGTAAATATTGTACTAAAAGAGAAAGAAATGAAATGAGGGGTTTGTAAGGAGAGTCAATTTCCTTAAAATTAATAAAATGGAGGGTTCTAATTAGGTCCAGGGGATTGGAGAAAAATCGAAAAATTAATAAGCGGGGGGACGTTTATTTTGCACATGAGAGTACCATCCTTTGATTATTTGGTCCTCTTGAGTATGCGCTTATAAATTTCCTTAATGCTCGAAATCCTGTACTGAGCTTTCTCAATTTTTTGAGCAGTCGAGTATTACTTTCTTAAAAAAAGGACGTGTATTTCTATATTCTTGGACGACAGAAGGTGACACTTCGCTTGTTGATGTGCTAATTATTACAAAAATAGAGTAAAGCAATGAATTTGGTATGTATGTTATTTATCTTCATCTAATGAGTGCTCATTCGAGTACCCTGAACCATGAAGAATTCTCAAGCTATTTACTAATTTCAGAGATCTTGTAATATTCTTATTAACTATATTTCATGTAGTACTCGTGTTTTTTTAGTAAGAAAGTGGATTATAGGAAAGAAAGTAGTACGTTAAGACAGTTCAGTACTGGATTTTTGAGACCCAAGAAAGTTTTTCAGTACACATAAATATATAATATATATAAGTATATATATATAAATATATAATATATATAAGTGTATACATATATATATATATATGTATATATATATATATATGTGTATATATATATATATATATATATATATATATATATATATATATATATATATATATATATATATATATATATATATATATATATATATATATATATATATATATATATATATATATATATATTTATAAAGTCAGGCTGTCTGTGTATACAATATCAAGCATGTTATGTTGGTTGCCCTCTAACCTAACATTTTAATTTTTTTATCTACTAGGGTTTATTATCATTTCAGGATCAGCGATTGCAAAATATTGAAACTCAAAAATGCTTGTTAAGAAAGTCTTAAGAAAGTTCTAATACTGAATTTGTGAATAAGTTAATGAATTTTCAGTAGTGGGCTGAAAAAACTTTTTTGCAAAAACATGTATACGTCATTGTGGCCTACACGGAAACGAGGCCGGGAAGATAGCCATTGTCAATCACCTGTTTATCCACGATCTAAATTCATGGACGATTGAAAAGGCAGTGAAAATAGAACCTGTCAGATAGTGACGATGTATTTACAACAAGAAAATAAGGAGTTATGTCATCCTCCAATATCAGTTTATATCATGAAATAGTTGTGGGATCCTTTAAAGAAATTCTCACGCAAATATATCTGTCTGAAATGAGAAGTGCTTTTACGTAAACAGCATTTGTTATTATTCCTATATTTTCACTTCGCAACATGTCCAACTGTAATACAGTTCGGCTGTATTTTCATTCCACTTCTCTGTCTAAATGAGAAAGCTGTATACAAGGTCTTATTTTACTTAAACTATTGGATGCACTTCGTTAATCATGTGGTCTATTACACGTTCTCTTTTACTACTAGAACCTATGAGAATATTAAAGCTCAATATAGTTAAGGTCTAAGAATGATTGAAAAATAATACAAGGCTCAAGTTGATCAAGGCTTTGAGTTGTCGCTTATTTATGCTTATTTCGTTGATCAACGGTCATACTGTAGCTACCAGAATGGTGATTAGCTTCTTTCGTTTTTATAAAGAAGCAACATACCATAAAATCCCGAGCATAAGTCCTGGACTAAGGTATAGAGATCGTAAGCAGTTTTTGGTGGGCTCATATTCAAGGAGGGTTTATATTCGGGGGGGCTTTAATTCGGAGGGTCTTTTGGGTTAACAGATGACTTGTGTATATCAAAAAGTTCACCAGTCGGTGTCCAATCAGAGAGACTATTAACAACATTCAATACGAAAAACTTCAGAAAAGGACACAAGTGAATACAGAGGCTCTATATACGCACTGTCCATGGTCATTCATTGTCTTAACTACACGTTTTTTTTACAAGAAAAAAGTTTATAAGAAAATGAGTCTCAAATGGTCAAAATCTTAAGAAAATCACGAGGCTCAATTTCCGACATTCAGTGTTTTTATTGGCCAAAAATCGATATTTCGTCATTATTGCATTCAAAATATTAAAGATGGAATTCAAATTCAAGTATACAATATTAATAACGAATGTCTAGCCCATTCTAGCCAGTTTATCTCAGAAAAAGTTAAAAAAAACTTAAGAGAATCTCAGGCTCAATTTCAGGAAAAGTTAAGAAAATCGAGGCTCAGGCAAAAAGATGATTTTCTTATAAAAAAAGACGTGTATACACAGAATCCAAAATGTAAGCCCTGGGTTCATATTCGAGAGGGCTTTTATTCGGGATTATAGGATATTCATATTGATTTGAATATTTTCATTTGATTTTCAAACAAAATCAAACCTTTCGGTCATTAAGAATACAAGTAGCATTTTTAATAGATTACTAACACACTTGAGACAGTTCACTGGAGACGTATGAAAGTTTATAAATGTATTTAAACCTATCTTTGTATAAAATGTCATGCATCCAGGGGTGTAGCCACAGAGGGTGTAGGAGGGCATTGCACCCACCCAAAGATTAGCTTTTTGGCACATTTGCTGAATATCATTAGTGCTTGTCAACGTTGCATTGCTGATAAAACACAAGGTAAGTCTTCGTCGGCAAATTGGGCTGGAAGGAAGTCTGCTTGTGGGCAAATTGGGGCTGTGCACCCCACCAACAATTTTCATTAGCTTCGCTCTGGCATGCATCACGTGTTGGCTACTATCCAGCTGCCAATATTTACTAGGATTTACCATAAATTCCCGTGCAAGTGGAACCTTTCACTTTCCATAATGTGCATATGCAAAACATTCGAACTTTTCCTACGAAAGTCTTAAGAATATTTTGCTACTGGAACCATGAACAAGTTTTAATGCAAGATTAATCCTAAAATAACAATGATAGCAATTTTGAGGCCTTACGAAAAGTTAGATATTTTTATAAAAACAAAGTGTATATACAGATAGCTCGTAGAACAGTACTCGAAAACAGATACTAAACGCAAAGCCCTAGGCCATACATGACAACTGTAATCGAATCTCATAGCACAGCCTGCCAACGTCAATGGAGTTTCTATTAGTAATATATCATTCATTGGCACATCTCTTATCATTCTATGCAGGCTGGATTACACAGATAAGCGTTTGTGAATCTAAGATTTGCGACAAGACGTGTAAGTCTGACGCACATCAATAATGATACAAACTTTGAATGTCTGCCAAGCGCTACATCTACTACTCTTGTTTTCTCCAGCGGGCGTCCCCTTCTGTACCTGTGGCCGCAATTCACTTATCGTAGGCCAGATTGAAAACTTTGAATAATGCGCGGGTGATTTGTCTCGTGGCATAGACATTGCGCGGCTGCGAGTAGCTTGAATGAGACTTTTATTTTTTATTTAAACTTATTTATCCACAATATCCATTCAGCTATAATTGTAACTAAATAAACTAATACAATATTACATGAAGAAAATTATGTTATCATACCAAAATAAACAAGAAACGTACTACAGTAATAAGTATTTAAGAAGAATTTTGCGTGACTGAGAGTAATGCATGCTTAGCTGAGAGTGTATAAAATGGTCTTGCTGGAAACATTTTGTGTGGCTGGAATAATCATTTTACAAGAATTGCGCGGCTGCAACCGTGGCTGCAACCGCGGCTAAAAGCTGATGTGTGCGGCGGAGAAATCCCCCGCACAAGGCAGAAATTCCAATATGGATCGTAAGTAGTTCAGTCATATACTCTTCTCTTAAAAAAAATGCAATATTCAGGTTTAGCGACTGCAATTCACACAGTGGTACTGGTGATCATTTATAAAAATTTTAACTTGGGGGATCTGCGTGCAACGTCATAAAATGGCGTCGTAGCCTACAATGCACTTCCATTAGAGTTAAGAACTAAAGATAACTATAACTCTTTTTGCTATAAATTGGTCCTTCTCCTAGTTATCAAAACAAATGTGCTCAGGGACCCAGATGGTTTTATTATTAGCATCGTACCTATTTATAGCCACCCACGTCATAATGATTGCCTTTTAGATATTACGTTTAGGCTTTGTATTCTCCACAACATAAAATTCCCAATTACTCCTTATGCAGGTCTCGTATGAAAACCAGTTAAATCAACTGATATGACGTTCCTGTTTAAATGTTATCATTATATTATATTATATTATATTATATTATATTATATTATATTATATTATATTGTATTATAATTATTATCATAAAATGGGTGTGGCCTAATTTTAACCACGTCCATATCAACTACATACTTAGTGCATTGTAGTACTTTAAATAGAGGGCCCCTTGCAAACCAGCCTGTGCTGAAGGGTGACCCTCCAAAAAGAACTGAAATGAAATGAAACGAAATACTAGGGTTTCATACTTGCTTTTGAAAATGATATTCTAAAATCATATGTCAAAGGAAAGAGGAAGAATCTTAGTATTTGCATTCAAAGCGACCCCCTAGATACCAGCTGGCTATTTGCCATATGGATTTCTTATGCTTTAAATCAAGTAACAGAAAGTGCTACGAGCATAAATTTATTGTATATAGTAATTTAATATTTTGTTATTATCAATATACATAATATATGAGCTGTTCTTCGGATTAATTATATTTTTCGGTTTCCAACTTTAAATAAATTCTTTATTATTATCATGTTGTACTTTTCAAGTAACAAGAAATGTATGAAAAGTTTTCTTGAAGGTTGCAAAAATACTCATCAAAAATATGTTGACTGATAAATAAATCGGACAGAAAATGGAAAGAAGAAGTGAATACGAGAGTTGAAGAATCCTAACGTTTCTTGAATAATGAGAAAAAGCAATGTTGTTTCTAATTATTGGAAAACAACAGTGATATTTCTCAAATAGCGTCGGCAATGCACAACACAAGGCAGAATTTGCTAAAGAACAGAACGTTCTCATATAAGGACATTCTGAAAACATTTAATGAGTTGCTTCTTCTTGATACTTTAATACAGCCTTGCCAAATTGAAATTCTATAAATTCCCAAACTGAGGCTCAAAAAATCCCCATATCCATTGTGTTCAAAAATAAAATTCCCAAGATTCAGTTCTTTGCAATGACGTCATTTATCTATGTCAACTTTTGCTATAAATCATATTAATCATACACGGTTATACGTATTTGCAGGACTGTAGGGCCAATGGAGCAGAGCGATGGAAGCCGGTTGACAGAATTTGAGTCAGGGGCGTCGCCCTCTAAGCAGATTTTGAACTTTCTTAACTTTAGAGAAACATCCATTTTGAATGTGAAGGTAGGCCCATTCTACATAGAAAAAAGTACTTGCTTCATATACCTATTTTGTGATGGGGCAGCTGTAAACAAGCAATATCAATCAAACCATGAAAGATTTTCTAATGAGTTAAAGATATCGAGAAAAAATTATCTGGAGCATTTTCCATAATTCCTAAGATATATCCCAAGGTTTTTTTGGGAAAATTAAATCCCAAGAAAAATAGAATTGTTAATATAAAGATATGTTCATTTTACATAGAAAAAGGTACCACTGCATACTTGTCTCATAAGCACATTTTGTGGTGGGGGTGATTGCAATAGTTGCAAACAAGCAGTGTCAATGAAAACATGAGGGGTTCTCTATTAAGTTGAAGATATTGACTAAAAATTATCTGGAGCGTTTGCCATAATTCCCAAGATATATCCCAAGTTCTTTTTGGGAAAATTAAATCCCAAGAAAAATCCCATGGGCCTCAAAAATTCCCAAGATCTTGGGATAAAATCACAAGTCTGGCAACCCTGCCTTAATACATACCAAATGTGTTAAGAAAAAGTGTGACTGTAAGCAGACAACTTTTAATAAGAAACTCCCCACTGGCTAATAAATGCAATTATCATATACAAAAATATGTGTGCGAGACTGACTGACATAAAAGAAAAAAGTTTGACAGGTACAGGGGTGGAAGCCGATCATTGAAAGTGGTAAAAACTTTCATACCCCATTAAAATATGTCATAAATTTCGTAAACCCACAAAAATACGCAAAAATATTTCAAACCCCACTTATCAGCCTAGTGGATATATCTGAGAAAGGGATACAAAATCGCTACAATCCAAAGGACCTAGGATTAGAAAACGTAAGGCTTTTTCATCTAAGACATTTAGTGCCTATTGTCTACCATATTCGTAAACGCAAGATAGAGCATAAAAGCTAAATATTAATGAAATTTTGAAAGTCTACATCACTATTAAAAACTTTTGTTTCATAACCCCAAAAACATCTCTCGCGACTTGAAAACTCTTGAGCCCCCACCAACAAACAGGGACGAAACCTAAGGGGAGTATTGAGGAGGCGAGTCGCCCCCAACCTTAAAAATTTTCCAATTGGCAGAGCAAAACCGGTAGTGCAATGCATTTTGCAGGGCAACCTACTGGACCCAGGGCCATTTGATCAACTACTGTTACTAAACAAACAAGTCAAAGAAAACATTTTCGCAGGGCAAATCTGCGAACCCCGGGGGCTCAACGCACACCAAAAATATGTTGAAGTTACGTATCTGCCAAAAATTCTCAGAAAATTTGATACCATTGCAAGCTAAAACTAATGTTGGAGGCATTCTAAACTCTGATCTCTCTGCAACCATGGGCGTAAGAGGATGTCAAATTTAGGGGGGGGGCTGAAAATTTTCTGCCCGAAATATCCAATAGAACAGGAGAGCAGGCAGAAAATTTTCCCGAATTTCCTATTGTTCCTTCAGAAAATTTGCCCGAGTGAAACGGATTTTTGCCCAACTTGGGGGCTGTAGCCCCCTTGCCCCTACCTCCTACGCTTATGTCTGCAGCCATTATATTGTTGGAACTTTTCAGCACAAAGCGAGTTGAATGCAATTTGAGAAGTAAAACCTCAGAAGACTGCTTTTAATCTGGAGTAAACTCAGTTACATTCAGAGGCAGCATTTGTTGGAATGCACAAACTAGAGGGCGATACCACTCGGAGAAATAAAAAAAATCACAAAAATCAATCACTAAAGAGCAAAAAATTACAAACAATCACGAAAATCACGAAAAATCACGAAATCATAAAAATAAAGAAAATCATAAAAAATCACGAAAACCAACTAAAAAATTCTCAAAAATCGTAAAAATCTCGTACACTTTTTACGAGTGATATGCTCCTCGCACTTATTGGCTAGCATTAAAATTGTGAGAATGTGGCAGCTTTGAAAAAGGAAAGAAAGCTTTGCAAAGGGGTAGACTGCAAATGACGCAGCTATTAGATACCATTCTTGTTCACCACTCTACTAATCGTTTTGTTATAAGAAAAAAGTTTGTAAGAAAATGAGGCTCAAATTGTCAAAATCTTAGGAAAATCATAAGAACATCAGGAGGCTCAATTTCCATAATTTAGTGTTTTCATTGGCCAAAAATGAAAGATGGAATTCAAATTCATGTTAACAACGAAGGTTTAACCCATTATAGCCAGTTTATTTCAGTAAAAGTTGAGAAAAATTTAAGAAAACCTCAGGCTAAATTTCGGGAAAGGTTAAGAAAATTGAGGCTCAGGCAAAAAGAGGTTTTCCTATAAATAAAACGTGTTATTTCGGTTGCAGTTGGTTTACATTAGACACCTGCAATTACTGCAATGCAACTATTTTGCAAAAATCAACTGCAAAAAATGTTTCAACAATAATTGAGGTGAGTTCACACTACTACCAAGAGAGCATCTAACCATTTCAATTTAAAAACTTCAACTTTGTATTGAATAATCCAACTGTGAAAAATCTATATCTTGTTGTAATGTTTCTGAGAACTCCTTTGAAAGCAACTCATTCATATCTTCACCAGTGTGAGAATAAATCCATCGTCCATTCACATAATCGTATCTTTTAGGGCCACTGCAAAGCAAAAATGAAAAATGCTAAGGCGTAGCTGAATCCTAAAAAGCATATATATCAACTCAGATACAAATCTATCTGCATGATCATCAAGGATAGAGACCGCTAACGGTAACTAGTTCAATGTGGCTCGATTTCTGATCTAAAATCCTACAATATCAAATGAATAATTAACACAATAGGAATTAACGACAGAGAAAGTAAATGGCTTAAAGTAATAATGATGAAAATGACTCATCGTTTCCTATCAATTTAAGAATTAAAGGGGAGCTATTTTGCTTCAAGTAGATCATTAGCTCGTTTACTGATTGGTTTTGTAGATGATCAAAGAGCACATTAGATCGATTTATTGCTCTCTGCTATACAAAGCAATGCAATGAAAGGTCGGTTATACAACTGTGAATAACTACTAGCTAGCACCACTAAACTATGAGTAGACATTATGTCATCAATTTAATGTCAGTCCGGTTCTAGAAAATACTTCAGACCCTCTTCTTCTACCTTTCTGCACTTCAAAGAAGAAGAAGGGGATCTGAGCTACAGCTCCCAGCTCTCCTTCATACTCTACCTTCTTCCAGCATTCTGCTCACTCTTCACTATCTCTTCCAACTTCAGCCTTTCTTCCACCCTACTACTGGTCGTCTTCCAGTCCCCTTTCTAACTCATCACTCTCTTTACGGCTCTAAATCTAATTCCCTTCTTCTTCCTTGACTGGCATCTTCCCCTTTTCTGACTTCTTCCACCTCCCACCCCTCATTCTACCAAACATTCTTCTTCCAGCTCTCTATTCCTTTCTGCACCCCTTTTTGTCAGCTCCTTGTAACGACTCCTTTATTTGACTCTACAGTCTAGTAGCAGGGTTTCGAGTACTAAAAATGCAACACAAATTCGTTTGGGTATGGTCTAAGGAGCCCATAATCAACTTTGGGACCAGTTCCCAACAAACGTAAGTGCAGCTCCGGTTCCATGACTTTTATGGGTCTCTTCTGTCAAATACAAGAACCTCATCCGGCTCAATACCTTTCTTCTGGCTCCATGGTTTTCTTCCGGCTACATGACTTATTTCACTCAGTTTGATGCAAGGGTATTTACCCAAAACATTCGATGCATTAGTGATTCTCTCATACACGTCTTCTAGTCAAGAGCCCACTATGGGTGGGCCCGGAGGAAAATTTTCAGATTTGAAGTCTTCAGATGCCTGGAAAATGCTATTTTGGGATCATTTATTACATAAAGTAAAGTAAAGTAAAAAAAACTGGGAGCTACCTAGTCTTTGAAATAGAATTTACATGTGATACATGTAGTAAAGAGACAGTACACAAATTGGAACCCAGACTCTTTTTTACTTATCACGTAATTGCTTTTTGTTCATCGTTCGAAGTCGCATGGCCTAAGCGTATTTCTTTCTCTTGCGTGCTGGCCTATTAGATACCATTAAAATTTACAATACTGGGAAAATATAAAGGGCTTTGATGCTAAGGCGGTTCTTCAAAACGTTCGATACATTGGACATTCTCTCGTAGACAGTCTCTACTCAAGCGCCCACCATGGTTGGGTCAGGAGAAAATTTTGAAATTTGAGGCCTCCAGATGCCTGAAAAACGCTATTTTGGAACTATACTTTGAAATGGTACAAACAGAATTTACATTAGGTAAAATCTGAAAAGTACAAATTGTACGCTGAGGCTGCTGATGAAAGAGCCATGCAACTTCAAAACAAATGATTCAACTATCTGTAATATAAGTCTACTTTGACTTCATAACTGACAACATTTGTAGTCCTAACAGAGAATGCATTATTTTGTTGCTAAACACAAGCGTTCTGTGCAATAAGAATCATTGTTCAGTTCACCTTCTTCACCACCACTAATGGCTTTCTGCTTTTTCATTTAGTTTTCTACCGCAGCTATCAAGATGAAAGCGTTGATGCTAGTCTACCACTGTCGCCCTCATACTTCCAGCGCCCCTGTGAGTCCAGCATGAACCCAACAGAAATACCAACTACTTCTGAAAGCCATAAGAATATTAGTGGGGGCGAAGAAGGTTAACAGTGATTCTCAAAGCACATTAGGCTTGTGCTTGGTAAAAAAAAAGTTTCCTCTCTTGGAGGACTGTAAAATATTGTCTATTGAGAAGTAATTTTGCACACCTCAAACAGTAACTCTAACTGGGGGACACAGCCCTCCCCCCGTCCCCTGCCACCACGCCACTGATTCCAGTCCTCAATCCACCTTCCAACTTTGCCATTTTCTGTATCACAAATTATCCCACTTCTATGGTCTTCTTACAAGCATCACATAGTGTTTCACCTTCACATTCAGTAGCGGATATCAAGGGGGGGCAAGGGAACAAAGTGCCCTCCCAGCTACCATCGAGTCAGAAAATTCTCGGCAAAAGTAGTAGAATAAAGATTAAATATATCCTCTTTCAATAAGAAAACCAGCTGTTGCTTAGTTTCAATTTCCTTGGAAGCTTCTTTCTATGAAAATAGCATATATTGGAGCTATACTCGACAAATACTCAAGATTTCTGTGTCTTTCCGCGTGTTTTTCCGAGAATTAATGAAATGGCCTCGGAGTAGACATGAAATGTTGCTCCCCGAGGTATCGTTCCTGCAGAAGTATTGCAAAGCAGTCTGGTATAGGTTTAGTAATGTTTTGTAAACTGTTATATAGAATGTAAACAAAAAAATACTCGACTACTTCTAAAATAGCCGAAAAATTTAGTGCCCCCCCCTGATTTTTGTTGAAAAACCGCTTTTTTCTCCATTATTTTTCTTCCAGCTCTTCCTTTAACTCACTGCTTCTCTTCACGCCCAATGCTCCTGTACTTTTTCTAGTTCCCATTTTTCCCAGCCCTCTTCCTCATAACGGCCTCCCCCTGCTCCCTGTTGTCTTTCTATTCTTACCCTGTACCTTTTTCTTACAGCTCCTCACTCCTCCCCTTCAACTTATCATTCAAATCTTTCAGTTCCTAATAGCCCCTGCTTTGCCCCCAGTCACTATTGCTCTATTATGACACCTCCCACTCCTCTTTCAGCTATTCCTTGCGTTCCATGGATTTCTTCCAGCACCCCACCCTTCTTTAGTTAATCTTAATAAACTGCAGAAGCTTTTGGTATCAACTGTCCCAAGTAAAGTAAGATGCCTACTCCATAACTTTACTATATAACAACTGCTTTGAATGATACTGCACAGACTTGCAGCCACACAATTACACATCACTTGTAATGATATATTTACAAAAACAAGACAAATACTGAGCATTTCCCAGGCCTTGAAGGAATGCCTCTATGATGAATGGTATTTTAGAGGAATATACTATTATGTATATTAGACTATACTATACTATACTATACTATACTATACTATACTATACTATACTATACTATACTATACTATACTATACTATACTATACTATACTATACTATACTATACTATGCTATGCTATACTATGCTATATTATACTATACTATACTATGCTATGCTATGCTATACTATACTATAATTTACTATACTATGCTATACTATACTACACTATGCTATGCTATACTATACTATGCTATAGTATACTATACTATACAATACCATACTATTCTATGCTATGCTATAATATACTATGTTATACAATACTATACTCCAGGGACGGACTGGCCGGTCGGGCCATTCGGGTACATGCCCGCTGTGATGCCGGCCGCCTGCCCGGAAAGGAGGAATCATTATGCTTTCAATGAGTGAATCCAGGAAAGCTGTAATACTGTGTCTTTTAGCTAAATGCTAATTAGACTCTGTGAGAGTATGGAGACAGTATGTGTGATCCAAACAAACAAACCGTGAGCATTTTGTTGTATTTCTTCCCACTGATTTACACCTACAATTCGTGGGCTGGTATAGTGGAATAGTGCCCGGACCGAACAAAGTACCCAGTCCGCCCCTGCTCTACTCTATTCTACAGTGTTTTGGAGTGGAAATTAATGAAGGCTGAGGAGAGCTAAATAGAAACATCTCACCTTTTCGGAGAGGACAGCCATATCTGCCTATTTGGAGTTTGCTTATTTATAACATACGTACCAAAGTCACCTATGAAAAAGCAAAACACACTGTTTATCATACCACATATTCTTGTTATTTAACACTTCATACATTTCACTTCAGGTTGTACTGTTATATACAATACACATGCAGATATGTGTTTTTCAGTTTATAAGTTCAGACATCTTCTTATTGCTACTCTTGCAGCACGTGAGGCTGCTCTTTGTGAGCGTCTTCTGGATGTCTTTGTTGGCATGGCCCTCGCTGCTGCGGCTCTCCTTGCTGCAGCTCTCCTTGCTGCGGATCTCCTTGCTGCGGATCTCCTTGCTGCGGGTTTTCTTAATGCGGCCTTTCTTGTTGCGGCCCGCCTTCTCCCGGCTCTCCTTGGCGAGGCTCTCTTTGGAGAGGTCCTTCTCCTCCTCCTAGCAGCTACCTTTCTGCCTTTCCTGGCATATCGTCTTCTTTTTGATCGCTTTGTTGATTTTCTTCCCTTCCTAGTTCTTCTTGCCTTTCTCGTTCTTCTCCTTCTCCTCGCCAGCTGCTTTCTAGGCTTAGCACTTTTCCCTTGGCTTGCAACTGGGAGTTTGAATTTTCCATTGCTTTGAACTATTTGTCCCGCTCTGACAGTTCTCATCAATCCCATCTTCAAATTTGTACTATGAGCGGAGCCAACTCTATAGTTTCTGGCGATGTATCTTGAAATTGATGCTGATGTTGATCCATTTCTTTCGTCAAGAAAAATGATTGCAACGCGTATCATGGCATGGTATGGAAGCGACTGCTTCGCAGTGGTCCTTCTAGCTGCAACTTTACGAACCATCGTAAATTTTGAGCTTGCTTTCTTAGGCAGTTGGTTTTGTGTCTTCGCCGTTCCAGTTGAAATGCGGGAATAACAAACGTTCACTGTGCATCTACTTTTATAGCCTTTCGATCAATTCTATCAAACCATACGTCATACGAATGAGTTGAAATTATGGAGATAACCAAATATGGTTAATTGTTTTAACAGCCTCGATCTCAAACCAAAACGAATAGAAAATTGAACGTAACATCAACACAATTACGAATAGTCTGACGAATAACTCGGTAAAGATCTGGTATTGCACAATACTTGCAAAAATCTTGCTACAGCGTAAATTCACAAAAAATAAAATGTTGCTAGTGGTTGAATGCAATTTCCAATTTCAATTGAACAAACTATGTAAAATTAGTCTCTGGCTTAAATTTTAATAATAATCTTAAATTTCCTTGCATTGATACACTGTTCTATACATTTATTTTATGACAAGTTGGCTTTTATAAGCTTCCTAATAGCCATTAAGAGTTCGACTTGTGCGGCAACTGTAGAGGACCTTACAGGATTGCTCCTACAGAGTTCAGAGAAATTCACTGCTCCACGTTTGTGAAACGGAGGAAAGTGTTACTTGCTTATGTCATTTTTGAGGAAGTTTTTTGCTCGCTTTGTTGATTTTCTTCCCTTGCTAGTTCTTCTTGCCTTTCTCGTTCTTCTCCTTTTCCTCGCCAGTGCTAAGTTTCAGCGATTTCACAAAAATAGGCTTGGGGAAATGTCCATGACATGGGATTGAAGAAAGTTTTGTCCTCTTTGTAACATGGCATAGAAAATGTTTGGCTAGATGCGTGATTCAGCTAACGAAATATAGATTACATACAGTCTCCTCATAAATATCGCATCATTTTGCTTCTACCAGAGTCCAGAAAAAAGTAAAAAATTCCTCCGGCAGTAACTTCTTTACGTATAACCTTCCTCACTGTTGAGCATCGCTATGAAGTTCCTCATGTTATCCCTCCATCTTCCTCATGCCAAATCACCTCATTTGCATGTATCAGAATTTTCCTCAAGCTGGACTATTTTATAAATTGCTGGGCCTTCCTCAAAACTGGCATAGATTTTAGGTTCACACTGCTCTGTTTACGAGCTTATCCGTTTTTGTGCATATCTGTACGTTTTTGTACGTACGTTTTAGTAGATATCTGTAAACCATTCACACTGTTCCGCTTCTGTACAAATAATCCAGTTAAAAATATCCGTTTCTGTGCATTCACATTGCTCACAATAACAGAGGAAAAAATATCCATTTCCATGGTTTCAATCCTTTCACAATGCTGTGATCGAGACAAATATCCATTTTTGTGCGTTCACACTGATCTACTGCGTTCGAAGAAACCTCCGCTTCCATGAACATCCACTTTGAAAGGCGTTTTTGTAAACTTCCGTTTCTGTGCGTTTTCTTTGTGGGGTAGTGTGAACGGTTTCAAAAAAACAGATTTAGATCTGCGTCTTTGTACAAAAACGGAGCAGTGTGAACGGGGCATTAGAAACCTTCCGCTGGTTCACAGCCATGGAGCCGTGACTTTCTTTACTCCGGCTTCTACAAAATGAGGAAAACTCAGCTTAAAGAGCTTGCAGCGCAGGAAAGTTTGGCATTTTCCTTCATTTTGTGCCACTGTATTAATCATATCTCAATGTCGTAAATGCTTCTTTTTGGCTCTCTATCGCAACTTTCAGCTTATACTGTATTGAATCTCTCCAAGTAGTTATCTGCATACTATCTCATAAAGTGAGGTCTACAGCTTTATTCCAACATACTATAGAGCAGTGGTTTTCAACCTACTTGGTGGAGCGGAATCCCAAGGATGTATTCCAGTGGCTCGAGGAACCCCTGTTCACACATCTGCACAGGACTCTGGAGCGTCAAATGCCACAAAATTGTTCAAGAGATAGGTTTCAAAAATTAGTGATAAGACAAATACTACAAGAAGCTATGAAATTTCTAACACAAACTTATGGTTATTTCCAGCAAGGGCTTCCAAAAATGACTATATTTCCAATAAGGCCAGCCATCATACTGAATGAACTACCACATGATTTGAAACAGAAAAAGTACACAAAACATGAACGAAATTGCGCCAATTTAGATAGGGCTGCGCCAAAAATCCCCCACATACTTCAAAACATGAATGTCAACAACGTACTTCATGTAACCCTTGCTTACGAGGAAAAATACTAATCGCACTACGGAATCAAGAGCGAAATCGGATAAGCAACAATATTCTCTCTCTTCAACGCGACATTCATCTGACGTCAAATCATTAAGTACAAGGACTTCACATATTTCAAAGCTTAAAGACTCTAAACAAAAAAATTTGAGAAAAGGATGTCCAGGTTAAAAACTCGGACAGAAGATTGCTAGATAATGAAGAAGATCAAACCAAACTAGAAAATACAGAAAAAAACGGAATACAAACATCTTATAATGCACCAGCCAAAATGAATCCTCACCCCCCTTCGGGATATGTGGGGCTTTTTTTCGGATTTGTTGCCCTTTTAGCTGGTTGCTGTGTCCACACTACGTGGGGGATTGGCACATTTTGACATCTTCACCAAAAAATGTGGGGCTATAGATAGGAATTCGTGGTTTGAAATCAAAGATGGCGCCCATTGTTGTTGCAATGATTCCTCGGTAATCCAATACGCAAATATGCTTCAAAATGTTCCCAGGGAGTGGGGCATTTGTTCCTATATAGCGTATAGTGGGGCATCTGTCTGGCTTTGCTGGCATTCCAGTACCAATCACCACCTGTGTCTCCAAGGGGAGTTGGGGTTCATCTTAACTGGTGCATAATAGTTATTATTATTATTCTCATCTATTATTATAATGTTCTAACGAGCATTTCCACGGTGGTCGTGGCTCTTTATCTCATGGAAAAATATACATTTAAGTAAATGAGTATAGATAAGCAAGTAAAAAAAGTCTAAAACACGTGGACAGTCATAAAGAGTCAAAAGATCTCGTGGTTTTATTCATCTCTTACTTTTATGGATCCAATTTTGTTTTGTATCATTAAGTATCAAAACCACGAGATCCGACTCTAGTTCTATGAACACGTAGAGCCGAATGTATGAGCTTAATGATTCAAGTATAATTTCGACCAAAGTAGATAAACTCAAGCGTGCACAGCTGTTTTAGTATGGGTGGTAAAGACGCTCCAAAACATGTGAAATTGGCCTAAATTTAGCCGCCTTCTATTGGCCGAGATTGTAAGGAGAATTTGGTTGTGAGCAAATGTGTTAACCAATCAAGATTTGAGCGCTATGCTGTCCATATGAGGATAGGTTGGCGTTTGGTATCTGAAGGAGATTCTCTATTCCTAAATTATAGTTTATTTCTTTAGTTGTAAGAACTCTAAAAAGGCAGCGGGGCTAACATCATTGGTAAAGTTATAAATTTCAATCATTAGCTTTTGCAGGCTGCTACAGTGGATCGTTATTTCTTCCGATTTTACTAATACAGTGTGCTGAGTTAATATTTAATGTAATTTGAACTGAAAACGCAACAACTTTCCTCCTCAATATCCCGAAGATCTTTTAGGCTAATTTCAATCAAATTTTTCTCACGTAAAGACCACAGCATGAGGCGAGTGCTATGTGAAAAGCATAGCACTTGAACAATGATGTTAGGTAGATTTAATTTCCAGTTTCCAATACATGAAAAGCAAAATATTTCAGTGGGATGCAATTTCAGAGAGGAGAGCACAATGAAATTTTTCACCACCAAAATGATATAGCACCAAAATTTTGCAGACGAAGACAATTGATTTCTTTATTCAAAACTTTCAATTTACATCACAAGATCCATATAACATTAAATCAATGTAAAAAAATTAAAATATGCTTTTAGGTTATCTCATATCTTTAATGATTTTGCAAAACCATTATTTTCAACACAAACACTTAACAATGAATCCCCAAAAAGTTGTCATTTTCTTAAACTTTGATGAAGCTGATCATGTTTTTCTTAATTACCAGCGTTATAGTTACTTTTATCAACAATAGTATCATCATCATCAACGCCATCTCACCACACTGTTTTTCCATAGAAGATAAACATAGCATGATCAAATTGGTTCATATTGCAGAACTCAACAAAATTGTAATAGAGCTTGAACCAGGGGATAAATTTGAAAATTTGCAAATTAGTTATCTTTAGCTAACAAAGTGCTATATAGTAAATATGCTCCTATTTTGTTTTTATCTGTTATAAATGCCAAATTCCAAAGAATTTCTAGTTTCAATTGACAGTGCCAAAATTTCCTTAACCCACCAAAGTTTTTACAAATTCTAACAAAATGTATAACTAAAATGATCTAAACTTCAATGAAATTTTTCCAGCAAATATTTTTCAGTCAAAAATTTTTGCACTGAACTTTTGCAACTGCCGTGCTATACTTCTCTAGCCTGAGACCCATACTCTAAGATAAGAGTTCTAAACAGATTGTCTAACACACTACTTCAAACAACACAAGCAAGAGCAATACCAATCTAAACCAGCAATTGAAAAAGGGGTCAAACAAGATAAGTCCAAATATTGCCCCTCATGGAGCTTCCCTTAATACAGTTGATGGTCAGGGTTTGGCATGGAATATATTAAATTCAAATATAATATGCATGCTTACCTCCAATGTTTACTGTTAACACACCGCTCTAAAAATAAATGAGAAATGAATTTTAAAAACTGAGAAAACTAAAATAGATGTCAAGAAAATTCAAAAGCCTTTGATCAGAAAGGGAAATAGGGTTGTATTTAATGAATTACTACCAAAATGAATTTAGTAATGATGGTTCTCAATAATTTTATAGGTATCTTACATTTTAAAAAGAACATGCATTACTTAAATCCATCTCAAAGGTAATACACTGTATAAATTGCAGATGCCTCAGATATACCACACCCTATTTCTAAAATGTAAGTGTGGTTTAGAGCACTGATCAGGAACCTATGGCTTGTGAGCCAGATGTGGCTCTTTTCAGGACTGCATCTAGCTCTCTGGCTTGCAGACAAATCTTAGCAGACATATCTTCAAAGCATTGCAAGACAGTGAATACCTCCAGAACAGCTTTCCAAAGTTACTGCTGGTTGTCTTCAGGTGTCATAGAACTCAACAGAGCACTGGCTATGGCCATACATCAATATCCAATTTTATGGCTCTCATGGAAATACATTTTAAAATGTGAGACTTCCATGGCTCTTTTAGCCAAAAAGGTTCCCAACCCCAAGTTTTGAGGCATATTTTGAGAAAACTGTATTTGAAATTGCATCCCATAAAATTCTACCAAATGAAAGTGGCTTTAGCACCTACAGAGAGATAAACATCAAAATCTTCAGGGCACATGCCATCATCTGAAAGGGATTCCAAAAATTCAGCCAGCAAATCAAGTGTTGTATTTGCAATTTCTTCATACATCACTAGATCAAGTGTACTGAAAAAAACAAAAAATATCTTCATGTTTAGGTTTACCAATTTGAAGATATTTAAGATGTTCATAGATTTGCATAAACTACATCTCTAGCAGTAACTTCTCATTTATCCATCATTACTATTTTTTCCTATATACCTACTCTGTCATGCTTCAACCATTCAAACATAATGAATGTATGCTTTATAAAAAGTATGCACACCCAAGATATTGGTGATTTTGTACAGTCCCACCTTGGAATATTCTGCTGTGCATCTGATAACTTGGACAAAAGTGCCCTTTTCCAACTCTTAAATGCTAAACCCAACCCACCAATCAAGAACTACATGGGTTTGTGCAAGCAATATATCACCTCCTTATTTGCATTCAATGGAAACGAGGGGCATAAAAATTCATATTCAAAAATGGTGTATAATGCTGTTCAAAAGTTTGCAATTGTATTTCCATGGAAATGATAGCTGACATGACCAAAACGAAGTCATATGTGAATTAATGCTCCTTTTATATTCAAAACATACTGAACTTCTTCAACTATTCTTTTGTAATTTATAGAAAATAAGGAAATATAAGCATGGCTAAAGCTTGTGAGTTATCAGATGGCCAATGAATACCAATGAAACATTTTCATTTCCATAGGTTTTTCCATATTGAAATTGGAAATTAAATGAGGCAAAGTGTTTACAATATTCATAGATTTCAAAATACTTTGAATTATGAGTTTCATTGAAGGTACAAGGAGAATGTGGCTATTTAAAAAAATTTATTGAATAGAGGAAAACGAGCTGTCTACAGATTTTATAGATAAATGAAATTTTCGACTATGGGTAAGGTAAAATTTGTAGCTCCAAACTATTTTTCTATAATAGCAAATATAAATATGGCATGTGAAAAGAACTCAGCACCAGTATAGCATCTAAAACTGAAAAATAATTAGGCTAAACTATGTATGACAACATCTTTAAGCTACTAAGGCCCATCGTTTCCATACTTTTGTACCCTGAGTGTACTTTCAGTTCTATATTAGTTAACAGGGGCGCAGCAGGTCTTCATATTTAGGGGGACTCTAAACTTTCTGTCTCAATGATCAAAGAGAGCTGGAAAGCAGTCTCAAAATGTCGTATTATTCTTCCAGAAGAGTTGCCCGAATGAAACGAATTTTTATCCAACTGAAGGGAGCTGCAGCCCCCTTCCATGTCCTTCTTATGCTTATATAATTCCAGTGGCTCAATGATCTTCGTGTTTGGTAAGGAAGGATCTGCTTAATAAATCCCACCTCTCTTGCGTCAGATGAACTGCAGTCTGCTTGATACAACGTGACATGATAATGCCTAATGGCTTAGTCCTGTGGCACTGAGAAAGGGACATGACTTTCGATCGGCCACAGTGGTGGGAGAATTGAAGCTGAGCAGGCCAAAATTTCCTACATCCTCTGATTGATTGAATTGCAATCTGTTGCAATCGATTTCTGTTCCACATAATTCTGCTAGATTAGATTAACCTGATCTATTTATTTCTCAAATGTAACATAGCTAGTACTTAATTCGTAGCCAAATCTCCTAGTTGATTCCGCCATTATGCAATAGAATGGAAACTCTTTTGAATAGACCTCATTCCACAGAACCATAGCGAGATCATTGAAACATTCGCTGAAAGATGAAGCAATAACGTCTTCAGAGCATAAGCAGTAAACTAGACTCGCACGCTGGGGCGTGCCAATGTAGAGGGCTTAGAGGTGCCACACCCCCTAAATTTTACCAAAACCAACGGCAATTACTTGGCTTGTCGGTAGAAGCTGGTGTTGTGATCACCGCTTGTTGATATTTCTGGGAGGTTTGTAGCTGTCGGTAAACACTGACAAGTCCTTCAGCACACCATTGCTCCAGTGCTTCCACTTTGAAAAATAAAATTTCCTTCCAGCTTTGACATTATTTCCTTAAATTTCCTTCTCAAAATTTCGAAATTTCCTTCCAATTTCCTTCCACCTTGAGGCCAACAACTTTATCTTAAAATTAGTTAAGAATTCAGGAACAGTTAACCAGCTTTGACAAAATGCTTGCTGTTTCTTTTTCCTTTTGGTTGGAGGTGCACATCTTTTTACTAAAGTTAGTTTACTATTGATGACATTTTCATTGCTTTCATCTTCTGGAAACGACGATCCTTCTTCACATTCTAATCCATCCATTTGCTACTTAATTTCAATTGCAATATGTAAAAGTAATAAAACCTGTCGCAACCATTCACTAGTACCATCAAGTCAGTTCGCCATGCTTTTAGCTCCGTAAAATAAATCCTTTATAACAGCTGGTTTTATAACATGTTACACATGATGTGAATCATGAAGCAAATATCGCGAATTATCAATAGAGACTAAAAAGCATGTCACTTTAGGTCATTATGTAATACAGTTCATTCATTCTAGAAGCTAGTTTTTACAATTCGAGCAGGCAGTTGTTTACAAAAACTACTTAAAACTATATTTTTCTCCTTTTTGTAGCGATTTTTCGAATTTCCTTAATATTCCTTATATTTTATTCATATTTCCTTCTTTTTCCTTCTAAATTCGATTTCCTTCTGATTTCCTTCCGAAGGTTGAAATTTCCTTAAGAAAGGAAATTTCCTTCCAAGTGGAAGCACTGCATTGCTCTCATGTATGGCGTTCCGAAGGATGGGGGGTATGTACTTATTGTCAGTGGGTGGTGCAGTAACTGGGGAGCATATAGCCTGTATGGCGTTGTTCCTGTAATTTAGAGATAGCTAAAAATACTAACTTGAAATACATGGATTATAAAAAGATGTCATGGAAGGGCAATATCCCAAAAATTAAAAGCTAATGTACTTTTGTCTGAAGATGAAAGGTTTTAAGCCTTTAAAATGTGTCGTAAATTTAGAAACTTTGGATTTTTGCTTCCAACTACTTTTGGTCGTGTCTTTTCTAACATTGCATATGCACAACAGGAACAAATACCTCATTGTCTTAAATACAGACTAGAAATAACTCATAAAATAGATTCTTTATGCTTGATGCTTCTGCAGCACTGTCTGTGGCTGCAGCTTTTTGGGTGCAGCGGTTCCTGCACAGTTAACATTTTCATTGAACCTCGATACTCTAAGAAAATTTTGACTTTGAGCCTACGATTACTATTATGGTGAAGAAGGTGTAGATTTGCCTGAAAATTTGAGAAGAAATTTCTAGTAATTACTGATATTTTAGTCTATCATAAAGAAAAAACAAAAGCAGAACAGGACAATAAATTTGGTACTCAAATTATAGTGCTCAATGTATAAAGAACTCAAAGAAACAAAACTCCATGTTTGGAAGAACAATTGAGCCTGGGATCTTTCTTCAAATATTCTTCGATATGCGTTCTTTAAAAGAAGCAAACTCTTTGGCTTCAGCTTAGATGTTTCTTAAGATTTCATCAAATCCAGCTTCACATGTTTCTTAAACTTAAAGACTTCCAATGACAATAGCAATCTGGTTTAGGCAATTGTTATGCAAGATGAAGGATACTGAGGTTTTGTGATGTATGTAATGGATGTTCATTCTATTTTCTTGCTAGTTTGATCAAAGCTTTATTAGTAAAAACAATTTTTGCAAGCTATTATTTGAAACTCAACCCGCCTATGCTTCTTAAATTTTTTTACTTTTTGCCTAATTTCAACCTCATGTTTCTTATAGAAATGTCTCTAAAAAACGTGCATTACTGAAGTTGAGCTTTAATAGCCTTACAGACTATATCATCATAGAAAAGCGTGTATAAAGTGATGGTGAATGGAAGTAAATGCTTTCAATTGATTGATATGCAGTTTTCATTACAATCCCAAAATTGAATACATTTATGTGTATTTGCTAAAACGCTTTACTTTGTAACCTGCATTAAAGGCATTCCCAAAGATAATTGCACATCGAATAGCTGCTAGATTTAAATTATGGCTTGAATTGTAGACACAAAGAGTCCCGGATTCCGTAAACAACCTAGTTAAAATGTGATTAATAAAACATTTTTCACTGGATAATTGATTCTTATAAAGAGTTTGTCAACATGACGTCACTAGAAAATTGCTGTTGCTCAAATAGGCCGCTTTGGTCGCGTAATTTCTTCAATGCGGATAAACATTTACATATTTGTAGGTGATGCAAAGTTAATAATGTCTCTGGATAACCTCCTCATGTCAGACTGGTGCATGCAAAATCACAATAATTTTCGCTCAAAAAAATTTGCGAAAGCTGCTTGATGAGGGATTTTGACTGAGTTGTAGGAAGTGGCGTATACCAACAGAATACAAAAAATGACCAGAGTTGCCGACAATAGGCGATCATAACCCTAGCTTCTGCCGACAAGCCAAGTGCTCATCGAAAGCCTTGGCAAAAAGTAGGGGGTGCAAAATCTACACCCATTAATTTGACACACCACTTTGTATATGAATGAGTAGTTTGGTTGCTAGAGGACTTCTACTGTGCAACAGAAACTCTAGGTAATGTAGGAAGCCCTTAAAAATGGGGGCACGCAACTTCGTGAGTACCCTCACAAGCAAGAAAGATCAACACCGCCAGCTGTAACGGGGTACTTAAGAGACAAAGGGATGAAAAGTAGGGGCACGTGCCCCCTGTACCACTAGTTCCGACTTCCATGAAAAGGTCGGTACTTCCACTGACTGGAAGAAAGAAGCCAGTGCCCCTTCTTCAGTTGCTGTTGGCCTAGAACAAATGTTCCCTCTAACTGACATTCCCTGCGCGCATGAAAGTAAACGGGATCCTACTTTACACTTTGATTTTTTGCTCAGATTCATCACATTATCCTGAGAGTAAGTTAGTTAAAGATCACCAGCTACTTTACTTGTAAACGCAATAAGTTGGTAAAGATAATGAAAGCATAATTTGCCAAATATTCCAATGCTATAGCATAACTTACTTAATCTCTTTCATCATCTACAGCAGATTCAATCATTCCAATGTAGTGTCTTTTTTATTGACTTCTTAAATCAGCAAATGGATTATGACTGGACATGCAATCATTTATGACTGACTTTTAAGAATTTGTAGAAATAAAATGAGAAATGCTAGCCGCCCCTCTGCCTTCTTTTAAAAGATTGAGCTAGAAGCCTCCATGAGTGGCCATATGGAAGAAAATAAGAAAACTATTGCATACAAATAAATAAAATCATTCCCAAAATGAGGAAATTTGTGTATTCTAAATTAGCATCTGAGCAAATATTTGTGGCTTGCTTGCCTAAAATGGCGTCAATCTAGAGAAAATGGTTTTAATGGAGTTTACGATAGCAGAGGAGTCAAGACTGAGGCCATCATACCATTGCTCCTACAGAAAAGCAAAGCGTGTAGTTTATTTGGAAATATTTAAGTTATTTCTTATGAAGATGAACTCAAGTTGTCATTAAAAGAAAAAATACATAATTGTAACAATATTGTTGTGCAAATTTGCTCATTATTTCTGAATAGAGTGTGGTGGTAAAATACCTAAGTATGGTAAATAATCTTCATCACCACATAGAATAAAATCCAAAACTACAATAGTTGCCAAAAGTCCTGGGACACTTTAGTTCTGCACTTAACACATGTCCTGCACTTCTACCTAAACGATGCTGGTTTACTAGAATGAAAAACATTCAAGTGCAATATAACGCGAAGTGTCTCAAAATCATAAAAACATTGTTATAGAGGGAATGGAGTGTGTGCACGACGATATAGCTTTAATTCTGAGAGTACTATATTTTTTCGCTATTTTTTGTGAGTGTCCCAAGGGCTTTTGGCGACCATTGTAGCTAGAACCAGGAACAATGAAAATGATGATTCGCTATCCACAGGTAGGCAAGGTTTCCATTCATGCTTTGTAGCGCAAAAACAGAGGATATGCAAATATTTTGGTATATTGTTCAGACTGCGTTAAAACTGATGCATTCTTGGACAAATGAGTTTCAATTTTCAGTCTACAAGTATTGAGCAATCTTCATTTGCAAAATCGCCCTTTATGCTTGATTTTGAAGATTTAACGTCATTTGGTGTTACTTGGACCACTTTTCAGCTTTGCTTGACTATAAAACTTTTCCTTATTGCTTTTTGTTAGTTCATAAAAAGATGGAGGAGACTTAGTACTTTATGACCAAATGGATTTGCAAACTTAAAGTGTGTCATATTTCCCGTAATTTAACATAAACCTTGTTCACGTAACCACAGCCAGGGGCAACTTGGACCAGCAACTGGAATCTTTCAGTTTCTGAATTAAGCATGTGCTGTCGTAACTTGTACCACTTCCAACTTTTGAAGAACAGAACAAAGAGGATCAAGACAGTGAACAGAATTTACACAAATGCTACGATCGACAATAATTTTTAATTCTCCTGTGCAACTTTGTGAACAGGGGTTCCTACAGCCACTGGACTCATGGGCTGGACCTTCTCCGTAGTCTTCTACTTCAGGAAAAGGTTGAAAGCCACTGTTGTACTGTAAAGGTTGCTTAACTGCATATGAAATCACTTTTCATATGTTTCAAAATGTAAAGTTAACGGCACTCAAAGCTTTGTGACTTATCATTCCCATTATATTCCATAGCATAAAGTGGTCCAAGTTACCCAATTTTCTGTAAAATTGGCACTGGTGGAAATAAGCACTAAGTTGTTAGAAGCCACCATCAATTTTTGCAGTTTTTGATAAGTTTATGTTCTTATCATCAACATTCGATGACATTTATTCATCTGCTAATAATATTGCATCCCATGTGGTACCCATTTTGAATAAGTAAAATTTGAACTAATGTTGGTGCTGACCAGTTAGCAGCCCACAGAAGCAGCAAAATCTAGCATCTGGCTTCAAAACATTTTTATTTGATAATTAGAACCATTAAACAAAAATGTAATATCTAATTTATAGTTTCACTACTACCAGCATTGTAATATACGTTTCATTTTCACACGGCCTCTCAGGTCCAAGATGCTTGGCTGGTCCATGCAGGGGCATAGCCAGGGTTGCAAAA
Source organism: Cassiopea xamachana (assembly GCA_900291935.2). Taxonomy (NCBI): domain Eukaryota; kingdom Metazoa; phylum Cnidaria; class Scyphozoa; order Rhizostomeae; family Cassiopeidae; genus Cassiopea; species Cassiopea xamachana. The sequence goes on along the minus strand of OLMO02000294.1, from coordinate 3,730,610 downwards.
GTGGGGGGCATAAATGAAATTATTGTTGGTTCTCTGAAGATTTGCTACTACTCCTCCCGCCAATTATTTTCTCATCGATTGTAAAGAAATCCTGAGCATCATCTTGGCAAAAGTGGAGCGTTTGCCCACAATACCCCCCGTAGCCACTTTTCTGGGTCTCAGTAGCCCCATATTACGGTAGTCACCTAAAAACCCGTAATTTAAGCGACGTAGAAAGAATGGTGAATGGCTCTAGGTGATACTAATCCTATGCTACAGAAAATTGTCATGAATGATTCATCAAAGCATGATCTGAACATGCTCGTACTGACATGTCATAGCTAACAGAAAAGTATTCTTCCTTGCTTGTTTCCATTAGGACGCAGCCAACAATTGATTTTGTCTGTGAATACTGGTGAATAATAGAGATTAACAATTTCCTCACTATTATCAATGTTGCTTCCAGGGACGTAGGAAGCATTAAAAAAGTTGGGGGGAAGGGGTTACATCCATTCAAGTGTAAACATCCTCAAAAATAAAAAAGAAGGGCTCTACAAGCTGTAAAGGGGGCACTGTACCTAATAAAATGTGATAAGTAGGGGGCACATGCCCCCTGCGCCTCTAGTCCCAGTGTCTGTGATTGCTTCCATGTTAGAAAATCCTGTTTAAAAGCTGGCTTTCAAATGTCTAATGTTGCTTTCCTTTTTGCCCAGTGGCTATATTCTCTCCGATCTGCGGGGGTGTAAGTTAATTATTCCCTATTATCCCAGAACCTTGTGTGTAAACAAGGTCCATTACGATAATAGAAAATGCCTCCTCCAGTTGTTATTTTTCTGTGCAAGATGGCAATTACTATTTTGAGACTGTTTACACTTGTTTGGGGGAAAACTAGGAGGTTGCCGGGCATACTGAAAGTTGGCTAGTTTAAATGCTAGAAGTATACAATCATATTGCGCATGATAAGGTGCTGCAGTGAAGATGAGTTACTTTCGAATCGCGAATATACGCGGTTGAAACGCGGTATCTAATCTGGAAGCTAATCAAGCCGAACCAATCGCAAGTCATTCAATTGTTCACATGCGTAATAATCGATGCGTCAACATCTGATTGCCGAACGACCGAAGCAACTTGATGTTGGCTGTCTTTTTCGTAAAATGCTATATGGAAATCTCCTTGACTATTTGCTCATGACGAGCTGGGAAACCTGTATTACGGTATAATATTACAATCAGCTTATCATGCAGCCTGAAATGCCCAAAGAAATGCTTATCTATCTGTTTTGAATTGTTATAAATTCTGGTGTTGAGCTTGACCGGTGACTAACTTGAAGAAAAACAGCCATTTTCAAAGGCTTGGAACTTGACGAGTTAACAAGAGAGTTCGACTGAGCCAAACGGTCTTAAAGGAGAATTCAACCAGTTCAGAACACTACGCATGATATTTAGGAATCCATATCAGTTTTAGCTTCAATGATACGTTACCCTGATGGGCTGTGCTCCCAGTATTCACGTTTCGCAGAGTACCGGAGTTGTATACTGTAGAGAGGACAACCTGAAAGCAGTGAAGCAATCTCGAACTACATCCCTTAGCATTTCAGAAGTCGTTAGCCACATCCCTCAGAACCAAAGCGATTCCGTCATAACTGAAAGTAGAACATTAAGGATTGAGAAAGAACGGGAAAGCAGTTATTCAGCCCGAGCTGCGCCTTGGAGTGAGGCCGAAACACAGACTTTAGAAATGCAGCATTCGGCCGGCTTGGAAGTCAAGGTACCTTCCTCTGATTACACTTTCTAATTATTCCCAGTGGTATTATGCTAACTACTCTCACTGTAGCACTTTTCACTTTTGAGGCCTTACCATAAGCGTTCGTAAATGCACTGTATATTGCTACATCAGTTTTATTATTATAGAATTCAAATGTGTTAGGCCATGTTAAAGATCGATTTTGTTTTGATTTGCTTCGTCGTGAATTGATAGTTTGTCAACAGGCATTTTGCATAAAAGGAAACCCCGTATTTCTACGAGCAACCGTGTTATATAGAGCATAATATTGGGGTGTTCTGTCAGTTTAAATGTGAATCACAGTTTTTTTTAATTGGCCACCGATAATCCCTTTGCCTCACACGCAACGTACGTTATAATGCTCAGTTTTTTGTTATTTTGTGTAGAACTAGTCTACAGATGAGAGTTATTTCTCCCTTTTATTATTTGGTGCTCAGAGATTTTCTATTCATACTTGTATTTTACTTTTTGATCCGCCAATCGTTAGGCAAAAGCAACCTGCTTGAGTTGATTCTTCCACGAGCTCACCTGCTGAAATGTCTTCTCTCACAGCGATGGTCCACTTAGCTTTGTGTTTGTGTAACTATCAGAATCAAACGGCTCCCTTGTTTTATTTGAGTAATTCCCAGGCATCGTTCAGTAAAATGTATGTAAATGGTTATTGATGATACCCAAAATTTGCTCTTTAGGAGCACTCTGCTTAGTGCAGTAAATTACCCTAATCCTTACTAGCAATAAATCTTTGATTATTTACTTTGAAGGAACTATTGTCCTCAGTCGATAGGCCAGACCTTGAGACCTAGCTTATCGCGTTGAAGGTTGTTGAACCGGGTAATCGTAAGATAAGGCACAAAATGACTATCATGCATTGTCAAACTCATTGTTTACATAGTTGTCGTCGAATTGACATATATTCTGAAAGCTGTTTGATCATCTTCAGGCATCAAAGCGTGAGCTGCTTTTTGGCCCAATGAAAGTTACACAGCAACCCATGGAGGTAGGTGGAAAGGACCATTTTGTACTGAGTGTATTTGAGTGTAATGTCAAATGAATATCTCAGTTTTTAGTTTGCCGTACAATCTCATTGACCCATCTCATGACTTAAAGAGGCAATTGACCATAGTCATATTATTACCTTGAAATGTTAATTGTCCTGTTAGGAAGTCATCCCATCTCACAAAGGGGGGCATATTTGATAAAATGCTTCTATGTTGATAGTCCCAGTTTCAGGCCTAGAAAGTACTGCTTTGTTCCCCTACAGTGCAGTTGTTCAAGAAAGTTCTTTATATTTATTGTTTTGAGTGCCAGAATTTGGTAGTATGATATTGAAAATTGCGGATGATAGTGAATGGAGTGATTAACTTTATCTGTATTGTAATAGCTCAGTTATTAGTGTAATTAAATGTGATGCCTGGTGGGCTTGCCAAAAAGAAACAAAGTCAATGGATTTTGTGCAGCTGCACAAAAGAAATTCCTTTTGTAGTTTTCGAAATGCTGTAATTATTATAATCCTGATTGCTGCCCAGGAAATGTTTTCATATTCCTTATCCCCAGTGACTGTTATGTGCTGTTTTTCCTGCTTTAGTAATTGCATTTGGAAGTTATTTACTAAAAGTCATAATTGAACCAATTTATAGTTGTACTGGTGTGGCGGAAATCCAAACTTTTATAACTCATCTCATCCCGCTGTTGAATGTGCATGATTCTCCATCATACCTGTCTTAGAGCTTTTGTATCCAGCACTGTTAAGTAGTGAGTTTGATTGTAATCAATAAGATTCAGTTGTATTTTAGTTCTTAAGATGTCTTGTATGGAAAAAATGTAGCTTCAGGATAAACTTTAGAATGAAGATGAAGACAAAAAAAGACATTCTTGATCAGTGGTATATCATCAACATATTAATATTTGTTGCTGATGTGCTACTGATCATGTTGTATCTTGAAAGTGTTCAAGGAAGTTCAACAGCCAATTGCTGTCAAATGAGTTCAGCATGGCATACAATTTTGTTAGCATAGTATAGCACACATAGCATTGAACAACATAGCATCAGAAGTTTACTTGAACAATTCCCTTTGAGGGGCATTTTGCAAAAGTTTGACAAGCAGTGACCAGAAAGAAGGTCAATGAAGCATTGTGATCAACAGAATGCTAAATCTCTTGCATCATGACCAACTTTCTTACCATCCCTTCCCCCATAAGAATATCCCTGCATAGTATGACATTGCAATACATTTTAGCATTGCACGGGATTTAATTTTAGCAAATGCTCCCAAACTGGTAATTGCTATTCCTTCTTGCAACTTTGGTTCATGAATTAAAGATGGATCTTAGCACATGTGGTTGTATATGTTCTGATAAGGGAATAGGAGTTGAACATTTGGTACAGACATTCATATCTTGAAGATAGAAGGTTTAATTTGGAACTAGCTAAAGCACACATTTCTGCTTCATTATCCATGATGAATCTTGCTGTTAGTGTCCTGAAAGAATGATTTGTGATTTGATAGGTTGCACATATGGTTGCTGTAGGCATGATAATTGACTTTATAGTGTGCTGATTGCCTCATTGGATGTATTAGCCATAATTCTGCCTACAATTGTTTTGTGCCTTTGAAGTTTTTTTTAGAATATAAGCAATACACTGTTGTTTGCCATTCACAAGAAAAATAGGCAAAAACCAATTGTGGAAATATATAAATCCTCCATATATGTGGGATATTTTCACCAAGAAAGTGATGGAGTATGATCTTAGAATTATGATACTCTACAGATTCTAGCATAATTTTTGTGCATTGTGCACAGGACAGGTTTAATTTTTAGTCATGATTTGTTTGTTGTAGGAAGTATATTATCATTTTTTAAATGTAAGATTTAGAACTGAGAGAGGTCTATAACATAAAATTTTCTAAAGTTATGCATATCTTTCTTATTTGTTCTAGTTCCATCATTTGTTATTTAGTTTAAAATATTATTGTAAAACAAGCATTTAGTGCCAGGGATGTGCCAATGGGGGGCATTGCTCCCCCAATATTGGTTTAAAAGTTAGCCAGGCAACAAGAGAGTTGGCCACAATTTAGTAGCAATAGTTGGTCACTTGGTCAGAACGCTCCCTCTCCCAACAAAAGGAGTTTCAGCAGATCACTGTTTAGTGCAGAAGAGACAGCTGCTTCATAGGCTTGAATGATAATGAAATCTGTATTTAAGGATGATTTCCATATATAGTGGATTTTTCCAGGTAGCTAAGGTTAGTTTGTTTTAGGTTGGACACTTGAGATGCCATTTCTTGTTAGTTGCCACAAAACTGAAATTTAAATAATAATGTATTATAAATGACTCCATTACAGCTCTCCATACATTACAATTTTTTGCACATTAAAGTTTCATGCTTTTCATGGCTTGGCAATTCTGCTTTTATTTCATCTTGAGCCTTGCATGTTAGTTATTTTTTGTGGTTTAATGGAATGAAGAGAATGATTATGTTTTTGGCAAGATTCATGGCTATAAGAAAAAGGAAGTGGGAATTTGATATAAGCTAAAAAACAACAGCAGGCTCAGTTTCAAATGTTAACTTGAAAAGGCTGTTTTACAGGATGATTTTTATCACGCTGCAAAAAGAAGAGAAATAACTTCCGTTGCATGGTTCACAAAACCTGACTATTGTATTTCTTGTATTGCAGTTGCCTATTCTGGGTTTTTATTGGAATGTTCTAGAATTTAAGAATTGAGAAAAATCCGAAGTTTGATTTGGTAAAATATTAAGAAATATCCTGGCTGAAGGCAACGAGTCTGTTTCTTATGAAAAGCTTGTATTCGAAAATTTTGATATCCTCTGAGACGTTGCTTTACATAAATACATATAACGCAGTAACTTCACTAGCAGTACTTCAGGGCTTATGACAAGACGAATGCCCAAGATGACAATAAATTGAGAGGCCCGGCGGAAAATTACCCAGGACCATGCCTATTTCTGACAAGAAACGTGAACGTCAAAATTACAATTGTTAGTTAAGGCTTAGAGTGGCTATAGCTGTCAAGCCTTTTCCAGATTTTAATGTCAAACGGCATTAGAACAATAACAGATGGTATTTGGAAGACACTTTTTACACCAGCCCAATAGTTTTCATTTTGAAGACTGTTACTTAAATTGACATCCCTGCAATGTCTAGCTAGTGATATTGAATGAAGAAATCTGCTAGTGTAGTGTTGTGCTCTTCAATGAAGGCTTCACTGTGACTGCACCATTTCGCCTGCACATCGTGATTTTTTGTGATTTTCATGACTGGTTTTTGTGATATTTGCACGAAGTATTCAAGATATTTCTGAATGATGTGCCCCCACGCAAATGAGTCCCCTCCAATAGCTGTATTTGTAGCTCATCCTTGAGGGTCTGTAGATGAGGGATTTCCTTTCCTTGCTTCAATTGGAAGCTGTATCTTAAGTCAAGTTTAATAATTTTATTATTTTAGCACGCAATATGCCTTTAGCTTACTAGAACATACTACTAACATATCCCATTGAAAATAAAAATTTGACCCTACTAGGAGCACTTATCTTCCAGGTGTTCTTGCTTTAACTTCTGATTCTAGCCCTTCAAATATGTTTTGAGTTATTTTTTGAAACTATTTAAAGTCGGTAACTCGCGTAGGTATATCGTTCCAAGCCTTCAGGGCTGAGTACTGAAATCATTTTTTGCAAATTCAGTCCGATATCTCGGTATCTGCAGATCTCTGTAGTGACGTGTATTATATTTACTACTGTAAGGCGAAGTCCCATTATTGGTATAATTTATTACTGCAAGGTGAAGTCCCATCATCCTTTGGGGGCGTACTGTATATAGAGAGCTTCATTACTAGGCTTAAGTGCTTGAAACTCTGTTAAGGCTGATACTCTGATATAAATTGAAGAAACGACAGGCAATCATTTCCATGCCAATGTCAATAATGTGGCTATGGATGAGAACGTAATGTGAATGGCCATTTTCTAAATGGTTACCCGCATGGATCCAATTTCTTGTTTTCCAATCATTCAGTGAATCACCTCTATGTTTTTTTGGTTTTTTTATACATTCATTTTGTGATCTCAGGATTCCATTTCATTTGTCAAATTAATAGACTTTTGAGAAATTTCGTTAATTGGCTGCACTTGGATCATGGACTTAGGGGAAATTCAAAATGTGGGGGCCAAATGCATTCAGGGCCACCCTCACTTACAAAATGGGCTGCTTTGTAAACCTGCAGAGGGGCACTTTACCAACAAATTGTGAAAAATGAGGGGGTTATGTGCCCCCTTTGTTCCCGGGCTTCTACGTTTATCAATGACAACAATTTTCATTTGGAGAGAAGCTTCGAAATAGAACGTTTGTGAAAATCATAGGTTCTTCCTTGACTCATTGCCAAGTTTGTATTTTGACCGCAAATAGATTTCCTTACGGTTTGAGTGTAGTCCGGACATTTATTTTTATTTTACTACAAATTTTATTGTGGGGAATAGCAGTCTTATTCCCGTAGAAAATATGACATGGCCTAAAGTAATTGTGAATTTGCCTCACTTTGTGCATTTGCAATTTGAACGTGTAGAGTTGTAATTGGGAAAATTAGGGACTTGTATATAAGGCATAGCTAGTTATTGAAAGCGGGCCATCACAACCAACACCACCTTATTCTCCAAAAAGAAAGTAAATCAGCGATAAAAAGGCAAGTGGTTTTAAATGCAATGCAGTTTCGTCTTATACCTAGGAAAACGCCCTCTTTGGGCATAGAGATTCGCCCGTTGTGGATGAAATAGCCGTGTAAATGAAAAAGATGTGATAATAGTAATAATAGCTGTAATACTAAAGAGCAAGCAGAATGGCCAAGAAATAAGACTACAGGACGATAGAATAATCGAAAATAATAGCAAAGCAATCAATGCATTAAAATTTAGGATTTAGTTTAGGATGTTGCTTACATAAAAACGGAAAGAAAGCTAGGTTTAAAAAACGGAAAGAGATCTAGCAAGACGTTTTGTATAATTCAAAGCACAGTGTCATTCAAGAAGTATTATGTTCATTCTATGTAGACGCATTTTTTTATAAGAAACAAACTCTCTGCCGTCAGCATGGGTGTTTCTTAATATTTCATCAAGTCCAGCCTTAAATGTTTCTTAATCTTTCCCAAATTTCAACCTCATGTTTCTTATGGACATGTTTCTCATCAGAAAGATAACGTTTATATCTTCCAAGTTCTCGACTGGTAGCAGTGAAATATTTATTCGAAATTGAAAATGTTACCCCTTCCTAGAAAATTGGGGGCCAAAGAAGTGGCCAAGAAAATTTTTACATTTCACCAATTTCTAAGTCCTTGTTTTATGTATACCATGAATTTGTAGATTCATAGATCGTGCCCCTTTGCATTGTCAAAGACATATGTGAACCCCTGTTCTATGGTTTATAAGATTTCGTTATATATATGGAAATATATATATATATATATATACATATATATATATATATATA
>OLMO02000294.1:3702750-3722276 GCA_900291935.2 Cassiopea xamachana | reverse complement strand
ATATATATATATATATATATATATATATATATATATATATATATATATATATGTATATGTATTTATATTTATATTTATAGGTAGCTACGCTAAGGCGCTAAGGTTTTGACTTAGTATACTCTTATCACATCGCTCTACACTAGGATTGAGCACTCTCTACGAACCTTCTTTTTATTGGTAAATACGCTTGCACCATCAAGAACTGCAAAGGAAAATGGAAAAAGCATGCTGTATTCTTTGCTTTCTTTCAAAATGAAATGCCTTGATATTTGCCGACAGTGTAGAGGTGTATTATTGAAGGCTCAAAAAGCCCTTCTTTGAGGCAATGAAGAAGTTTGAGAAATTGCAGGGTGCCAATGGTTAAAGATTTCCATTAAGAGAAGATATTAATGTATATTGTAGTCAGGTATTTGTGAATAGAAAGCTGTCGGCAGTTCTTGGTAATATTAATCTGATTTAGGGAATAGACAGCCTTTAGACTATTGCCCTCAAGACTGGCCTTGAGATTGTCTAGATATTTAAAGTAATGGAGTACTAATAATGAATTCATAATATTAGGCTTTAACCTTCTCCCTTTCTTAACAAGCGACCAATATGTACTTCTTGTTATATGTGGTTCTGGTAAAGTTAATTAACCTTTCTTGGTGGTACTGGAAAAGTACAGAAAGTCCGTGGAAGTACATTTAATTATGTGACACAACTGGGCATTGTTTTCTTATCCAGCGGAACCCCTATAACGCCTTTAGACTTATGAAGTCAGCACGGAATTGATCAGTTACAGTTCGTAGGAAATCTTCATGTAAATATGTTGTATGTAAAGATGGACCAAAGCACTTTCCATTGGGGGGCGGGGGAGCGCGCTTTGACCATTTGACCAACTAGTGTTACTAAAAAAAGAAAAGGCTACGGAAAGTTCTATGGCCATTTCTCTTACAGTATGGCTGACTTTTGACCAACTTTCTTGCAATTATGAAATATTGGGAGGACATGACGCCCCCACGCCCCCATCAGCACATCCTTGGTTGTATGATTTGTTAGTTGTGACTTATTTTACACCATGTAATATTTGGCTATACAGCTCTGCGTTTATACCATTAACCTAGCCCTTATTATCTCCTTGGGTCACAGTTATATGTTGGGAAGGAAGTAAATTGAAATTAAAGGTCAAGCAGGGACGTAAGATATATCCAAATAGTGTGGGGGCAAATGAATTCAGGGGCACCCTCATAAACAAAAAAGAGCAATTAGGGGACTGCTCATTTTTATACAGAGGGGTTGGGTCCGAAGAAAAATGATTTCTTTTTCGAAAAATCTTCCAACCCAGCCTTAAGCTTGTATTGCAATGTATTAGCATAGCCGTAATCTGTAATAAAATTTCTTACACCCAACCAACTCTTTGGTGCCAACCTTATGTAAGTTGAAGACGCACTTACATGCTAATTTGGGAAAGGTTGGGGGGCATGTGCTCCATGTGTCTTCAGTTTCTACGTCAATGACATTGGAGCTAAACGTAACGATCATTATCTTGATTTTTTATTCTGAAGAAAGAAAGATGCTGCCGAACGCAAGTTGTTCTCTCGTACAATCGTTGTAGGCACTAGTAAACACTCTCTTATTCCACTTAATAAAGTCTGAATTATTATGGTGTTGTCATTGCTCACAATTCATCATTGCTCATATGCAGTCATTCCGTATGGCTGGTAAGTCTTTGCACGGACCTCGCATTTTGAAAAAATAGGCCTATCAGTAACAGTTAAGACAGATTGAAAGGTGGACACATAAGAAAGAAGAAACAGAGGAAGGAAAATGTGGGCCTATTGTTTTGTTTACTCAGTTTTTGCACTTAGGAGGCACATTCCGACCTGAAAAGGAATTTTTATGGCACGCTAAGATGTAGAATCAAATTATAAATGTACTTTATACAAGCTTGCAAGTTTTATTATAACTATCGTCATTGGACTATCGTTGATCTGTTCCTTTCACCTTCGGCCGGCCTCAAGGAGAGGTTTGAATGATGTGGCTCACTCTCCTATAATGTTCCTTACCCCTTTGTAGGTAGAACTTCATTAAGACTTTCATCGAGGTATCGCACGCATGTGGGTAGCAAGGCGTTTTTCGAGTGTGCTTGAAGCCTTTAACCTAATTACAATTTGATTTCGCAGGTTACCAAACACATATTTATAAATTATTCATGATTTGTCATATCTGTTACGGCACTCTTTCGTTGGCTTCACTCCTCGAACTGCTTGCGGCATTTAGTGAGCTCCATAGTTTGTTTGTGCAGGTGCAGTAATTATATTTTTACAGCGATGGCTTCCCTTCCCGTGCCATATTACATGGTAAAGGCAACTCGACTAGCTGTTATTTTCCCCAAAAACTGTTATGCAAGCGAACAGAAAATTAATTGTTGTCAAGATTGCAACCCATTTACACGTTTTTTTTTATAAGAAACCACTTTATAATCAACCAAGTACTAGACAGCCTAAATTTAAGAAACTTTTAAAACTACAAGGAAAGAGAAACTTTAGACAAATAGCACATTGAAATCGTTGCCTGGTTCAACGTAAAGCTGTACCAGAACAGTTTGTAAATGACATTGCTTTAGAATTTAGCTCGTAGTGACGCGTTTTGTTTGTTATAGGACAAATTGTTTGCTACATTCACCTTCTCCGTACGTTTTCGTAGCAATTCAGTTTGCTAAAGTAAGACACATTAAAGAAATGTTTAGAACTATAATGTGGACAAAAATCAAGAAGCTTTACTAGGCTTTGAGCTAAGTTTCTTATAGAAAAACCGTGTGCACTCAACGAATCCAACTAAAAGGGATTTTCACTTGAACCATTGCGGCTGGGTCCTGTAATCTTTTTAGAGCCGGTTCATTTGTTCAAGACTGTCAAAGTAGCGAATCAGTTCCAAAGTGATAGGTGCTCTTTCGCCGGTTTTTGCTTCAAGTTTACACGAAATCCGACTACATTGAACACTTCACCGCTTTTTTATACAGCTTTGATCTGGCGGGTCTTTTGATAGGCCACACATGTGCAGTTTGATTAAAGCAGAGTCACTATGAATATTCTTGGGTTGCAGCTGGAAATGTTTTTCTCTGCCATTCTGATTTTAATGGTCATTGTTGCGTTTTTTCTTATGGCGTTTATAGATACAGAAATCACTGTTGCAGCAGATAGCATCATCAACGTTGCCAAATTCTCTATCTTTTTTTGATGCCTATGATGAGTCCTTTGGTTTCATTTTATTAAAGCTTCGTAGCACGGAATTTTAGTGGACATCTTCGTTTAGTCAGATAATCCGTGTTTCTGCATTTGAATATGCAATTTCGGTGGATTTTGAAACTGTAATCGTAAGATGAGAGAGCCTGCACTTAGCGACACCTGCACATAGTGTAACGAACCACGTTTTTGTGTGAACGTTTTTTAGAAAGAAACCTGGCGCAAGGCCTAGTAGTTAAAGGTTCTTAATTTTTGATCACTTTTTAGTTTTAAAAGTTTCTTACAAGTTTCTTAATGTAGCTAACTAAATTACATGCAAGAGTAAGCAAAACGGGAATGTAGCAAACTATTGGTATTGTAACAATCAAAATGCACCAGTGCGAGCTAAAATCTAAAGCAATGTCATATTCACGTTGTTTTGGCCCAGCTTTGCGTCGACCAGGTGACGATTTCAATGCCCTATTTGCCTCGAGTTTCTTTGCTCTTTACTTGTAGTTCTAAAAGTTTCTGAAGTTTTTTGCTGTCTAGTACTAAGTTGCTTATTAACCGGCTACTTATTTGGAAAAAGGAGTAATGAAGGAATCAGGCTTTTGTTTTTACAAATACCAAGCCGAGTTGCAGAGGTAGGCCAATTTGCAGAGTGCTTTGTGAAATATGCAGCCCCAAATGGACCAGCTGCTCCTCTTTTTCACGAGCTCTTAGCGCTTGTACCAATGTGGAAGAGAGAACACCAAGATTGTTTATGTTGGAATGTATCTTGTAGTTTGCATCATTATTTTGGTTGAAGATTTTGGGACTTCATATCACCAGTTAGCAAAGTGGTCGAGCAGTTAACGTTTCTTAGGAAGGCAAAGAGGATGCTGAAGATGAACGAACAATCATACTGTTGACTATGCTACCAGTCACATTCATTAGACCAAACAATCACAAATACTGGCTTGGGGCTAGACCAGTGCTTCTCAACCGGGGTGCACATGCACCCCTTGGGGTGAATTCGAGAACCTAAGGGGTGAAACTTTGAAAAAGGGGGAATTGGGGGTGAATTATACACAAAGGGGTCAAGTTGTAATTGGGCAGATAGTTTGGTGTCAGCTGTATAATACGGGTTTGCTGTCATTTCAGATCGTTATAAATCGCGACCTACGGCTAAAATTAACAAAGTTAGTACCAAGTATAAAAACTCTTGTTGATTGACATCAAGCCCAAGGCTCGAATTGATAATTTTGTTATTTGCTTTTAGTAATAACTTATTACAGACAAAACTAACACCCATTGTTAAAATACAGTATTTGTGCTTTTTTATAGTATACACCCTATGTCTTTATCTCCTAGTTTTAGTTTTCTACAATATGACGATTTGTCGTGGTGGGGGTGAATAGCTGAGAATTGTTTCTTAAAGAGGTGAAGTGGATCAAAAAGGTTGAGAAGCACTGGGCTAGACATATGGAAGGAGATTCCACAATGTGGATCCTTTGTCCTACTGTTCAGTATGGTCATTTTCTGTGATGTAGCGTTTTGTTTTAAGCTAGTCTTATACCTTCGTCTCATCTTTTCAATCAATGCTCCATGCTTTCTAGTTTCAATATTTTGAAATAAATCTCTTAAGGCGTCAAGTATTCCCCCCTTCTCTACCGTAAAGGTTCTCAGCTGATTAGCATTTCTAATATGCCTTTGTACGCAGAATTTGGGTCCTATTTGCTTAGCACCTGCCAATTAACCATACAATATTTACTCTTGCTTCATTGTAAAGCCATAAACATGTCTGGAAAGTGTTCGGTATCTCTGTATTGTGCTATCCCTTTGATGGTAATTTTGCATTAAAGTGTTTCCTAACTTGACATTAAGCAATTTTTGCTAATTTTTCATTTGCAACCTTACCGATCTCTTTAAGTTATGGGATCCGCTATGCAGTTGACTGACTTTAAAAGCCCTCCTCCCGTATTGTACTAGCTATATGTAATATTCAATGTCATAGACTTTGATGATTAAGTCGGTCCCAGCCCTCCTTATTCCATTTTTCTCATGTTGCTGCTCCTAACAGCCATCCTTCATCTTAATCTTGCTTGTTTCCCTTCAATTTTCCCGTCATTGGTAAATATTGTATTGTCTCTTTTCTATTTACATGGTTTAAAAATGCTGTTACCTTGCAGCTATCATTTTCATAAGTCGTCTTTCTGCATCTAGTTTTCTCAATACTGCTTCGTTTGTCATCCGATCCATCCAAGATATATTACGCATTCTATTAAGAAACCATATTTCTTTTGCTTCCATACGTTCTTTCATTGGTTGACTTTTCTTCCAGCTTTATATCCATATATTAATTAGACCACACGTAGCATTTTATTATTCTATTTTTACTATTTAATTTAATCTTTTTGCTCTTTTAAAACTGTGCTAATTCTTTAAATGCTCCTGTACATTAGCATCACCCCGTTTTGAGGTTAAAGCACACATTTGCGTTGCCTGTTTCTCTTGAGGTAGCCGTACTGTATGTTCTCTTAACATTTAGCTGTTATCTCAGCTTCTCAATTTCCATTCCATCCAATAGATTTTATTTAAGTAGATTTTATTTTAAGTAGGCCCATCAGCAATACAGTACTCTGAGTCGTATGATACGATTCTGTAATCAATTCGAGGCTGGTACACGCGCAAGACTGATATTCTATTTGACTCTGGTTTGACTAGACAGCCATTGACTTTGCCATCTCGTATTTCTGTTTCGGTAGTACTGCTTGCAATATTTGCACAGGAGACCCACGCATTGGGCAGTTGAGTTCATGGCAACAGTCCTTTAATTAAAGTGAGAAGTGAAAAGTGCATTCTGGCCCTTCAAGTCAGTCAATTCGCATATCCTCAGTTCAACAATCTTGCTTTGGAAGGGTCGCCCACGCGCATTTTGAAATCCGTAACCCAATGTTGATTAGTTATGATGTTTTGTCGTCTTTCGTTATCGCCATTGAGTCTCAATAGCAACTAGCGCCATTATAATCAACGTTACAGCACTGATTTTAATCGATCCGTTATCTGTATTCTTTCACTTCGCCGGCTTATCCATGAGCGGACGTGGCGCCCCTTGCAATTTGAAGAAGCTCCTCCCTGTTTGCATCCAACTTTCCAGTCTCAGTGAATTAAGACGTGTACGCAGAATGCATTTGCTTTAAGCTTTTAGGTAGTGTAACCTTGTTATCCTCTCTGTTTTCCTTTGGAAAAGGAGTATTTTTATTTTCATTTCATTTTAATTATTAGGGAGGGTTACTCTTCAGTTTTACCTGATTTTCAGGAGGCCCTCCTTTAAAAGCTTCTAAGCTAAAAATTACTTCTAATTTAAAATAAATAAATAAGCAAATCAAAAATTCAAATTAAAATATCTTGTAAAGAAGTTGTCTTAAGTAATAATGGGCCAGTCATTTATCTCTCTGGTTGCCGGGGCGGTTTAAAATTTAGAAACTGTTAAATAGTTTTGTACCCCACCTATTTTTGTTGAAAATTTTCATACCCCATTGAGAAATGAGTTCAAGATGCCATACCACGACAATAGACATTTCTTCAGAAGTTTCATAGCCCCAAATTTGACCCAATTTTCCTTTGAAAAGTTTTCATACCCTCCCAAATTCTAACCCGCCCCCGGTACCCAGAAGTATAAATGATTGACCTCTAATGTAAAATGAATAAACCGAGAATCCTCCCGCGATCTGGAAATTAATGCTTCCCATTTGCTAAGCTGAAAAAGCGCTGACCATCATAAGAGGGGTAAAAGTCAAGTAGATATTCACATGAACGGCCCACTCCATCCTTGATGACATTATAGCGTAGGAGCATTTTCACTGCACTTAGGGAGGTTGGGACACCTACTACTTGTGCCCCCACCCTACCCATGACTGCACGTTTTCAACCTGCATTTTCTATCCTGATAATTTTCAATATATCAGCTTTGAATGGGCAGGGATTTCTTGGAGTTATAATTGATTCTGCAGAATATAGCTGGCTTCAGGGAGGGTCAACTGCTAAGGTGTTATAAGTCAAGCAGAATAATCAATAGAAAAAGTGCTAAGTATTCGCTATATCTTCTCTCTCGATAGACGTTTGTTGCTTAGATCGTCACCCTCTTTGCACTTGCAACGTTGGCTGCCGTAAGATAATTGAACGGTTTCTCATCGAGGCGCTGATAAAGAACTGCCATTTTGGCTTAACTTCGTGGCAAATCTCCCTCGTACGTGGTCTCCAGTGATTATAATTTGCTAATGTATTTGGCAAGTGTCTTGGTTCGTGGTCTACTTGGACAGAATGTTCTCACATGAATCCAGGATTTGTTAGATCCGAAGGTGGGCGGGAGAATGCATCTAATTCAAAAAGTGGTTTGGATAAGGATAAATGGTCGTAATTGTAACATTATATCATAGTTTGGTGGACTTCTTTTATTTCTTTTTGCTTTCCCATTTTGCCATAGAGAAAAGCAAACAGCCAAGGTCCTTCGCTCTTATTGCAAAGACAGTGTCTATGAATTGCTGGATATCATGTGAAGGGCAATTGCCGTCGTGTAGTACCGCCCGCGCAGCTATGGCAAAACGTACTCTTTGGTTTCGCAATTCTATCCCACTGGAGTTTGATTGAGATTATCTTAGGCAAACAAAAAATAAATTCCAATTTAATAGCTCGTGCTCTGTGCTTTAGTCACCTACCTTATTTGGCAGCAGCTTTATTTAGTGTTTGTTCGTTTGCAGGTTGGCGGATATACAGTCAGTAAAATATAATAGACATCATAGTCCTCATCAGGGACGCCTACGCATACCTAGGGCAGGGGGGGCAAGGCTTCCTTTGAGGGCTTCACCTATGTATATGTATGTTCCTCCACAGGGGTAGATTTTGGCTTAAAACTTCTCCTAGTAGTACAATAATAATTTGGGAGAAGTTTAAAAATCTTTATGAACCGAACTGTCGGCAATGCCGGAAAATGCTCTTTCAGAAGATACGAGAGATGGAAAGAGTTCAGTATGAAGGGCAATTCTTGCCCCTCCTGCCCTCCCTATGGATGAGGGCAGAGGGGACAGCTGCCCCTCCTGCCCCCAGCGTAGGCGTTCCTGGCCCTCATATTAATTTATGTTCGTTTTAGCATTGGCCCCTTTTCCTTCTTTGCTAGATAGCTGAGATATTGGTTAATTAGAGCTACAATCCTCGGTATAAATAGTTGGAACGCGCAAAAAATATCATCCCCGAGTCCTACTCCATTACCTTGCTAGTGCCTTTTAGTTAATTGTCGATTTCCTACATCACTTCCCCCATCCCATGAACAATCTTGCTTGGCATACAAAAGTGGCTCTTCTCTGCCATACAACAGTTGAAAGTTAAGTAAAGACAAGCACTAAAGTTCGTGCTACAACATTTTATGGCGAGGGCGGCTGGATCAGGAGAGAAAATCTTTGAAAATTTGCAAATCGTCCCAAATATTTTGGCAAGGATTGTGTATGAGTTGTTCAGAGTTAGAATAAATTTTCAAAAAAGGGAAAATTTTGCCATGCAAGATCGGGCCTTGATGGCAAGTTGAAAAAGAGAGATTTACAAGAAGAGCAATTTGTCAAAGTATCATCCAAGAGATGAGATGCACACGTTTTGTGCATGGAGATAATAAGGCATGACGAGATTTCTGCTTCGGTACCACAGAATAAGGGCCTAATCTTTGTTCTGTGGCAGTACTGCAGTACCAGTGGAAGGCGTACGATTTTTTATGTGTGGGAAAATGTAGCCATTATGTTGTTTGGTGAAGATAATGATATCCTTGAGAATAATGAAGTTGAGATTCTGTGGGACTTTTTGCATAAAAACATTGCATCTTGAACATCAAAATATAATTAGTTAGCAATCGTATTTGTAATTATTGGTAATCACATTATTGACTACAATTATCAAAAACTCAAGACCTCATGCAGGGTAGTAATGCTTTGTACTAAATGTGCTAAATAACAAGACCACTTGATCATGCATTTAGGGGTTTGGTAAGAGTTGCTTCCATGTGCGTCGAAAATGCAAGCAAAAGCTTATTGGTTGATGTTTATGTCTCAAAGCGTATTTTTCTTTGAAGGGCCTTATTGGAAAGCTAACGGAGAACTAGACTCACTAAGTGGGAGGATATACGAATAATTGCGAAATGTGGAGGGAATTTCCTGTTTTGGTTAGATCATCAATCTTTGTGACAATGCAAAACATGAATTGGTTATATAATAGTTTGAAGTACACTGTACTTGTGAGATTTACGCATAGCAGTTGTTGTTTTGAATACAGTTAATGTGTATATGAGTTGCCATTGTTGTGTATATGAGTTGCTGTTGTTGTGTATATGAGTTGTTGTTGCTGGGTATCGCAGTTGGTATTGTAAAAACAAGGCTATATAGCAGCCCATTTTTATGTTCAAAATTTTGCTATGATACTCTCCATAGCAAAGCGCAGAAGTATTTTACCTGAGTCTCCAGTTTAATTCTTAATTTCTAGTTTGCTAATATTTTTAATTATTGTTGTGATAGATCTATGTTTTGCAAAATAAGCTGGATAATTATCAGTTATATTTTGCAAAACGTAGATTGAACATAGCGATAAGTAAAGATATTAGTAAAGTCAGATATGCTGAGTTACGCACATGTCAGCCTTGATTTTAATGCTATAAGTATAAGCCATTGCCGTTGTGATCTTGTTAATATTGTTGCGATGATTTCGTGTACCAACAGTTGTACTTGTTCTGTAGGGGTACGACTTACTATCACTCATAATGAGTACCATCAAAAGCTTTTTGAGGTACAGCAATTACGTTCATAGTACAGGCAGTAGCCACGGATATTGTATGAATTGAGGTGTAACGTATTGGTCTTTGCTTCAAAATGTCGCGTTGGTTCCTATTGTGACAGTTCTAGTTAAAGACTAGGGACCTTTGACTCCCTGTCAGTCGCATGGATTTGAGGTCTGTAAACTTAGCATCCGTATAGATTAAAGAGCATGAATTTATTTTTTACTTTCAGGTTCTACTTGTTTTTGGAAAGGAAGACCAGCAGACTGACGCTTTCATGTCGGCATGCAGTCAGGGTGGCTACCGCTGCAGAATTGCACATACCTCAGAGAATGCCATGGAGTATTACCTCAAGAAGCAACCTGAGGTATTTTGCAGCAAATTTTCTCATCTTAGGGACCGTTTATTATTTACATAAATGGTTGGGATCGAAGAGAAATTGGCTGAGTGAAATAAACCTTCTGATGGAATAGAGCTGTGCAAATACGTTGTAGTATAACCTCAACGTCGGGTAAAATATGTTTTTGGACTAGAAGTCGTCTCTCTTTGGTACCATCCTCTCTGTTTATAATTAGCAGCCCCCTTAGATATCGTCGATCTTTTTTATTCAGTATATCAAAAGGAGCAACTTAGCTCTGAGATTTAGGTATGAAATTGCTGCAAGTACTTCTATTCATATCAAGAACATGTTGTGTGGTGTCATATGAACTATAGTTTAAGAAAAGCATCGGCTGAAGGAGGAAGGCGGAAAAACTTCATGGTATGGATTAGTTTAATAACAGCTGAAGGTGAAACTGTAAATCTTTTTTGAGATACATTCCTTTGCCATAAGAATGAAGCTTATCAGAATATTACGCCTCAAAATCGCTGAAATTTAAGAAAAATGCAAGGTTTAAGCTTCATATCAAGACTTACAGTGCTACGAGATACAATACTACTGTCGGATTAACTGTGCAATGTTTATTGCTGTACTCCACTTTATGAAGAATTCAGAAAGAACAAGAATTTGAATATATATCTTTGATTTTAAGTCGAAAGTACACCTTTGGCACTTAGGAATAGTTTCAAAAGAGAGAAAAATAAATCGAGCTACGTTCAACATGCCCTGAAGAAGCAGATCGGAGATCTGAATGAATTAGTTTAAGAATAACCCTAGGCTTAAAAGTGAAAAATAAGTTATTTGTATAAATAAGTGTAGCCAAGCATAGTAGAATTCACATCCATTGAGTTTTCTGCAAGCAAATTGTTTTACATCCATTTCACTTAGGGCATGTTGAACGTAGCTCGATTTGATTTTCTCTATAGTAGAAGAATTGCTGAACTCTCAGACTCTTTATCATTACATTTTACGCATTATATTGTCTTTCTAAGTAGAATTTTTTGGATAATCCTGACTACGTAAAATTTTTGGTTGTCCGTGTATGCAGCCTTATGATCTACATCCTTGAATTTAGGTCACAATCATAGATCTACGATCAAGTGTCCACTTTGAAGGAGAGACGCTATGCAGGTTGGTATATTGGCTTGTTATCTTTTCTTCGACTGAGGTATTGTAAAGGAAACGCAGTTCATTGAAGCTTTGTACCTTAATGACCCAGAAACAGTTAAAGTCAAGTCTAATGTTTGTTGGTAGTTGAGTAGACTGCTTTGGATCAGCCATAGCACCTTGCGTAAAACTTTCCATATGGCACTTCATTTAATTAGCTTCGTAAATCTGGGACTGTTGAATATTGCTCCGATGCAGCTATTCATAATCTTGTTTTATTGTATTAAAATAGGATCAAAAGTTCCAGATATGCAAAAGTCTTGTGAGAGCTAGCGGTTTCTGATTGGCTTTCCACATACTGGAGATTTTATAGCTAATCAATAGTATGCATCACGTTCATGGAGTTTTGCATTCCATGCATCGGTTAACTTTTTCGAATTTGGGAGGTTTTTGCTGAGCAAGTAGGTTTAGGCCAATTCAGTCCTCTTTGCTTTTTCCTTTGTTTGCCCTTTCAAGAAATTAGCCAAGTAGGAAATACACCTGGCATCTGACAGTGCTTGCTACTTTCCCGAAGTTTTCATTTGGTTTTAGGAATTTCCTTTCACTCACAAGAGCTACACTTCTCATTTCTCATACACGATTTCCATGAGTTGTGAATTTATGCTATAAATTAAGCATGGTTTTTGACAGGCGTATCAAACGTAGGTTTTCTGTGATTTAACAATTAGAGGTAATGTGATGGTTATTTTCGTGCGTTCTTACTATTGCCAGCTCATTTAATATACCCATGAATAGCTGCTTGAGATTGCAGCTCATCTTTCCCTTTCGTACATCATGTACAAGGACATCTCGAAGTAGAGATGGAGGGAAGGTGCCAGATCCCTATTCTTTGAGAAGTCTGTCTGTATTTTTACCTTCTGTGGGTAGATTCCCATATTCTGTGAGCAAAACTTCATTTGTATCAGTGAATTTCAGGCTACTGCTATTCATCTATACATGGAATGTAACGACAATTGTGTGGTATATATAGCATTCTGTCAAAACCGAGCCCTATGCTTGATGCCATCATTTACACCCCCTCCTCATTTTAGTGTCCTGCACTCCTCTGAAAACTGTTGCATAAGCTTAGTCTAAGAATGTATAAATATAATGACGACACCTCTTATCAGCTAGATCCAGTGGCGTATGTTGGGGTTAGGGGCTGTTCTATAATTACGTCACGCCTAGGGAGTAGGTAGTTCTTATATAGATAGGCCTATCTCAATGGTAGTTCTACACGTTTTTCGTGATTCAATGCATGATAATGGAGGGGGAGGGGTAGTTCAAGAATGGCAATTTCAGCGTGACGTAATTATTGAACAGCCCCATATGACAACTCTTAAGGACGCCCGAGCTTTTAAGGTCCTGAAGAATCCCTTCAGGGGTTTTGAAGAGACAAGTTTTCTGCATTATTCGGAGGGAAAATTAAGATGGGGGCCCCATTCCTATTGAATCCCTACGGACTTAAGTGTATCTGTTATGCCACTGAATAGGTTAGCAAAATATTGTCAACAACTTATCGAGAATATGTGCCGTTGAAACGTGCCATCTGCATGCTTTTGTTTCTTGGAACATTAGGTAAAGCGATAAGTAACTATGAACAGTAATGATTATATCTATTCAAGAAACCAATGCAACGAGCATTTTATGGTTTTTAGTTGTATTAGGATGATCGGTGTTAAAATGTACTGTGCTTAAATTAGTGTTCTGATACACGGTTTTTATTGGAAACCTAGCTCAAGGTCTAATACTAATAGTTTCTTAAGTTTTGGCCACATTTTAATTCTAAAGTTTCTTATCAGTTACTTAGTTTAGAGAGCTAAGTTGCTGTGAAAGTGTACGCAGAACGTGAATGTAGCAAACTATTTATCCTATAACAAACAAAATACGTCAGTACGAGTTAATTTCTAAGGCAATGTCATTTTCACATTGTTTCGGTACAGCTTTAGGTTGAACCAGTAACGGTTTCAATGTGCTAGTTGTCTGAGGTTTCTTAGCCCTTTCCTAGTAGTTGTAAAAGTTTCTTAAATTTGAGACTGTCTAGTACTAGGTTACTTATATGATGGTTTCATATTAAAAAAACGTATAGCAGTTCAATTTTTACCACAACCACTATTAGTTTAGAGAGAGCAGTTGAACAAACTGAAGTTCGAGCCAGATTTTTGAGCTTTGATGATTCAGATTTGGGTTATTTAATTTCTAATTGATCTGGCTTTTATTTGGTTTAATTTTCTTTCCATAATTGATTGAAGGAAATAAAGTCGATGACAATTTTTGTCTTCAGTGGAGAATACATGTTTTTTTATAAGAGTTTTTTTTGGCTCAGAACTCAAACTTTTTTAACTCTTTCACGATTCCAGTATCAACATTTTCTTAAAGACTTTCTTAGCAAAGATTTTTGAGTTCCAATGTTTTGCGCATGCACATTAATGGAAAATGAAAAAGCTCCATGTACACTTGAAATTATAATAAATCTTAATAAATAACAGATGTTAAACTGTTAGAGGGTAACCAACATCTCATACACGACATTTTGTTCACAGATAAATCGTATTTTAGATACAGAAACACTGACAAACTTTCTTAAGTCTCAAAAATCCAGCGCTGAACTTTCTTAGCTATTTGAGCTGCTGAGTACTGCTTTCCTATAAACTGCTTTCTTATGCAAAAACATGTATCTGTCTGCTTGCAGGCAGTGGCATGGCCACGGGAGAGGGTATGGGGGCAAATCCCCCCACTTTTTGCCAAGATGGTGCTCGGGCTTTCTTTAAAACCGATGAAAAAATGAGCGGGAGGGGAGTAGTAGCAAACCTTCAGAGAAATGGAGGGCGTGGCCAAAAAAATTTCATTTATGCCCCCTCCACTTTTATAGCCCTAGGAGCAAATACATTCAGGGAAACACCCTAGACTGTGTAGGGACAACCATATAAGCTGAAAAGTGCGCTTTGCTTACAAATTTTTGATAACTGGGGGCAATTTCCCCCTGTGCTACCCGGTTTCTACGTTCATGTCCGGCAGACAGTTTATAGTTCTTTTCAAAGGAACTCGTTATTGCGAAAAAACTCGTTATTACGAACAAAACGTCTCGCTATCTGAATATCTCTGACCAAGCTGCAACTCCTTGTGTTGACCATGACTGCCAGCCCGTCATTTGGATATCCGCTTGGTTATACTCACACCTGCTAAAAAGATATAGTCTAATTAACTGCTTTTATAACGTAGCTTTATACGGTTACTTTTATTTTAATTCTAGGAACATTCGTGCCACTAGGCCAAGCGAAAATACAATAATAATTGGTCTACAAAAACAGCCGTGAGTAACTTATTGTATCAGTTTAGTTTACATTATGCAATATAATTATGTAATATCATTACTTTTGTATCCAATGAGGCCACAACAGCACTTATATCTTTTAGCCAGAATATGATTAAGGTAGCGTCCACATTAATGCGTTTTCTTATGAAAACGCATACAATTAGATGCGTTTTTGCACTTTAGATGCATTTAGATAAGTTTAGATACATATTTCTTTATTTTGTTTGGCAAGTATACCGCCACCGCAGCTTGGTATTATAGGGCTCTAAAGCCCAAAGCCTTTATGGTGTTTCTTTCTATTCTCTAGACCAGGGGTCGGCAGCCCAGAATGTTCAGAGAGCCATTTTTGCAGTTTTACGTTGAAAAGAAAACACTGGGAGCCGCAATGGCTGGGAGCCAGATTTTGAATCAACAACATGAAATAATATCACCAATATACCTATTACAGTAAACTTATAATTCATGTTTCCAGGCTTACCAATTTGGAAATGGGGAAACTCTTGTACACCAAAGATCTATACCAATGGCTCAAACTTTTGCAGCGGTACATTCTTTCACAGTGATAGTGAGAGGAAATGGGGGTCTTGTGGGGCTTGGTCCCAGAAAATATTTAGAATTACATTCTCTACAACGCTGGAAAATGCCGTTTTGCAAGATTGGAGCTTTAATCTCAATAAATTGCCTGCCACTCAATCTATGATTCGTCACTACTCTGTAGATTGATAAGCTCCCAAATGATCGAAATCCAAATGCTCACTTGAAGTGCATTATTTTGTATTCTACACCTCCAGAAATTGTCTACTGCACATCCGAGATTTAAGCAAAGGTACCCTACTTTCTAATATGGTCCTCACCTACTCAAAATTTTTCGCAGTGGGCAATTTCCTGGCTGACTAATGTGCAAATAGAAATTCCCAAATGTACTCGCATCAAAGGTTAAAAAGAGTTAAAAACATGGTGTGCTTCAAAATCAGGATATATGTACGCCACAAAACCGAAGCGTAATCACAGATTGGCAAACGAAGGGAGCCACAAGATAGAATTGAAAGGGCCGCAGGTTGCCGACCCCAGCTCTAGACCAATGCCTGGGTTTTATATTCTTTATTGTAATCGTCTACTCTGCTTTCATAGGGGAAGCGACATGCAGGAGATTTCGGTATTACCACTTCTCAGAGCCGGCTTTAATAGAGTAAGTAGGGGGCTTAAATGTTAATTTGAAAGATATGAATGCCGTTTTATATAATGTGATGTTAGGTGTACCTACCCAAGTGATATTATCATCTTTATGGCTTTTGTGTTCAGCAGTACTAGTCGAGTCTTGGGCAGAGGTGTAGAAGAATGGGGCACAAAGAGTGCAGCCCCCCCCTACAGTTGGAAAATATCTTGGAAGTAAAAGACCATTGTAGATGAAGTGTGTCTTTTAAAGACGAAATACTTCATTAAAATCTTTTGAGAAATGGTTAGTTCATAAAGGCTAGAGCATTAAATAAGCGTTCTTGCTGTACTATTATCTTAGTTCCTTAGCTATATGAGTGGACAAGTGGTCCAGTTTCGTTAGCTGGACTGAAGTTAAGCATGGCTGTATACGGTCAGAAACTGGATGGGCGACCTTCCAGGTGAACGAACAAAACAGCTCACTCCACCGTCCTTCAGAAGGGAAGGTAGGCTAGGGGTCCCATGCATAGTAAGCCTAAATTAGTTAAAACGCTAGATGTAACAGCCTGCTGAAAATATGGTAAGCAACGACCACAACAACAACAGCTAGGTGAGCCAGTTCTCCCGGATCGATTTTCTAATTCGTCCAAATTCGAGGAGAATACGTTAGGTGGGTAAGAGATGTCTAGCAGATTTAGTTGTTTGTAATTTCATACCGTTGGAAGGTAGGATTTTATAGGGTGTGGTACATATAGGGCTTACCTGCTGAAACCTCTCTACCTGTGGTGGGCGGTGCCACTTTTTGGTATCACCCTCCCTGGTTGCATTTAAGTTTAGCCTCCAGGCGACTGATAATGTTTTATGTTCGTTAGTTTTGATACTTTTGATAGTTGATGCTTTTTCAGCGCCAAAATGTAGACATTAAAATAGTGACGTAGAGGTGTTGTTTGTGGCCTCAAGGTAGCAGCCATTACTTTGGTAACCATTGACGTGGTATCTATGACGTTGGTAGCCACAAATATGCTAGCTTTCAAAATGGTAGCTATCTAATTAGCAAAACGGACCTCTTGACCTTGTGATTTTATTTGCAAGAAAGCACTACAGCATGATTGCATTACATGACTAACTGAAAGCTCCGTTGTCTGTCAAATGCTCTCGCAGTGGTGGAAGCTATCCTTAGTTCTTTTACTATGGCCAACGTTTTATATGTTTATTTGGTATTAGCAAACTGTGAAGGTGGTAGGTGAGACAATTGTGGTTTCCTAATTTTGAAGTAGGTAGATATAGTTTGTAAGAGATAAGCGATTTCAAATTTCCAATAGGTGAAGGTGCAATTTTTACGCCACATTTGCTGTTTGTGGTCTCACAATGTCTAACTAATTCAGTTTGCTTCAATTCAGTGGATTATGGGAGAATTTGTGCGGTACTTTTCATGATTTTGGCCATTTGACATTTACATACGACTTAGAAGCCGCTGGTTCTGATTTGTGGTCATTTATGGAATACTTAATTAGGTGGCAATTGCGAAAAGTAGAAAATAGGTTATGGCTTTAGTGTAAGCAGAGTCACCGAATGGGGGAGAGGAGGCAAAGTGCCCCAGGGCCTAGAGGTTTTGGGGGCCTTGTAAGATTTGGGGGCTAGGGACCGTATGGGTTTAGATACATTTTGGACACTTATGGAAATCGAGAATGCCATTTTCCAGGACCTGGAAAGTTTTGGAAAATAGAGGATTTTCGATATAGCAATGGAAAAGTCTTGAATTTTCATGTAGAAAAATTCTAAAAATACCCAAAGGTGATGAATATAGCGTAGTGTCGTATTAAACACCGAATATGTTATGTTTGTTCATTTTACTATTTACAATATAAAACATAATATACCAGAAAATCATAAATATAGCATTGACAAAACGTTTAATCTATTTTATGGGGCTTCAAAACACGAACGAAAATGTGTTTCATGGTTTTGAAAATTTGGTAATTTGGCTTTGGACAAGTTTTGGAATATGCTAAGAGTAGTTTGTACGGACCATGTGGGGCTTCAAGGGTTTTTTGGGCCCCATAATGCAAGAACAGCGGCATTTTTCCGGCGTTGATACCTAGGACCTCAAATTTTCTGTTCGCTCCGCTTTCAGGGGACGTGAATTTCTCTATTGCTCCATGTTTCTAAATCCTCTCCGTGGCCCTGAAAATAGAACCAGTTCAATAGAAAGGATTTCAGAGATATTGGGAATGCACGGTTTTTCAAGGAAACTTAACTTAGTGATCTAGTTTTGAGAGTTTCTCTTCGTCGCCAAAAAGATGTCTGTTGCTTTGAACAAGATCTGTGGGCGTAAAATTGGTAACCGTGGTGAATCGGGTAGCTAACTATTTTACTTTATTTACACATGAGTCTCTTCCGTGTCTTAATTTATGCAAACTTTCATAACGAGGATTCATATCAAAGCAGCAAAGGCAACACTTCTCTCATCCACTACGCTAGAACCATAAAGTTGGCAAAATGGTCAGTTACTGATTTTACCTCGGATTGACCATTCTACCCCAACAGACCCTATTGCCTATGATATGAATTTACAAGCAGCTTGCTTGCAGCATTCTTATGTTCAAATCATAGTTTTTTTATCAAGTGAAAAACAACTACCACTAATTATAGGGTACACTTCCGGTCCCATTCGTGGCGGAAAAGACTCGAAGTCGCCTAATTCCCAGTGCAGATATCTCTATAGCTAAAAAGTACTTTATCAGTGCATAGGTCCTTGCCATTGAGCAGGCCAATGATGTGGAAGAAAAGCTTTCCTTAATGGGAACCTAGGTGAGGGAGAGGACAGCTAGATGTCAATAGATTTATACAACATGTGAGTTGAACTTTCTCCAAAAATACGTTTTTTATTTTTTAAGAGAGTCTTTTTCACCTAGTACCGAAACTTTCTTAAATTTTTCATGATTCCGGTATTAAAACTTTCTTAATACTTTCATAGCAAAATGTTTTTGAGTTCCAGTGTTTTGGACATGCGCATTAGATGAAAGTGAAATGCTCCATTTACACCTGAAATTATGATAAATCTTAGTGACTAGCAGAAGTTAAACTGTTAGGCGAAAGCCAAATATCATAAATAACATTTTGTACTCAGATAAATCGCATTTTAAACACTCATATAAAGTACCTTAGTTCTAAAAAATCCAGTACTGAAATTTCTTAACATTTTCAGTTGTCAAGTACTAGTTTCTTGTAAGCCATTTTATTATAAATAAAAAACCTGTTTATCTCCAAGCGAAATGTATCAGGGGACCACGTTCCCAGGCTCCCTTTTTTCAAGCTCTGGTTCCTTAATTGCTGGCCAGATTTCGACTACAAATGTATAATTGGAGTATGATATATAAAGCATGTTATATATATATATATATATATATATATATATATATATATATATATATATATATATATATATATATATATATATATATATATATATATATATATATATATATATATATATATATATATATATATATATATATATATATATATATATAT
>OLMO02000294.1:3674552-3702711 GCA_900291935.2 Cassiopea xamachana | reverse complement strand
ATATATATATATATATATATATATATATATATATATATATCAGGTAGTATATATCTTATATAGCATGTTTTTCAGTATTTAGTGAAGGGGCCTGTCATGATGAGCAATAGGCTGTCATAATCCCACTTTTTACCCAAGCCGTCGATGGTTTTTTGGCTTGCCAATCAAAGGTGGCAAAGCAAGCATGGCTTGTAGTAAGTTTTGAGAAATTTTATAGGCTAGCGGTAGTTTTCGTTAGGTACACTTCCTACTAAAAACTCCCTCAGCACCCATTGATTGACATAAAATCGACATTGTCTTGTTTCAAGATGGGAGAATTCAAAATTTCGAAAGTTTTTGGTTGTTTTTACGTTATCATCACGGGTTTCCTAGAACTTCTTTAGAGCTATGCGTCTTACAAAGAACAAAGTAGCCTTATCAAGTTAAGAAGACCTTACCACGAAAATGGAGTTAAATATCACGAGGAAACCTCTTCTCTTCTAATATTAGTTATTGCTCTTTTATTTAGAATTTCTGTAGCTGAAAACTAAAGAGTAGGCTTGTTGGCCAATCTTCAGAAGTTTGAGTGAGAAGTTGATGGATTGCCCCGCAAAGCAAGACCCCTACTCTTTGGCACCGAATAGAAGGGGGGTATAATAGAGAGGGGATTGATATTTTTGCCAAAAAACGTAAATTGGGGAGTTGTTAGGTTGGAAGGGGGTCAATGCCCAATACACAGTATGGGAACCCAAACATTTCAAAATTAATACAATTTGTTTAACATTGTATAAGTGTAAGGTATATAGTTTGTTTCGATGTCCTTGGTTCTTAATATTGATTTGATTTCACAAAGCCAATGTAATTCACTCACTTATCCTTTTTAAAACCTTGAATTCCTAAGGTTAGTAAGCTTGGGGGTTGGCTGTTTATTAATATTGCTTAGTTTGATGGTTAAATTTTCAAAAATCTGCTATCGGGCGCCCCCCCTGCTATTCGATGCCAAAAAGTAGTCGATTTAGTTCTTTTGTGTTTATTCACAATTGCGAGACTGGCTGTGAGGTTGTCTAACGCTGTCCTCTATTACCCTATTCAGTGATGTGTCCAAGATTTTAATGATTAGTCAGTTCACTGGACTGTTTGGATATCTCTTTTAATTCATACATAATACCGCAGTATCGAAAGTCTTCCTACCCGTAATCCAAACCTTACTTTGTCTTCCCTCTGGACGCAGAGGTTTTATGAAACATAGTTTATTACACACGTCATTTGTCTTTTTTTGCCATGTTCCTCAGTGTTCCCTACACATCTTCTTAAGTTCCAACGGTGTTGTCCAATGCGTTTACTTAGTATCCTTGTTGTATATGACATAAGCTTTCTTTCACGTACTTAAAAACTAGGTGTCTGCTTGAATTCCATGTTCTTTTGGAACCCTGAGTTGATTACTATGCATTTGACCCTGAACTCCATCTACAACCCAGTAATTGGTTGTGTAATTTATACTCTAAACCGTGATGATAATCTTCTTCTAACAGTGATAGAATCTTACGTTCATTATTAACTTGATGATGGAGCTAGCTAAATAGATATAAGCTTTCTTGCTTCATAATCGACTAGAGATTTGTTTCAGTGGGCGTATACATACCCACTTTTCTATTATGTAGCAAACTTTCTGCCTGGATATTTCTTAAAATCTAGGTAAATCCAGCTCAGATGCTTCTAAAATGTTTCTTAAAATTCTTAAATTTTCCAACAACCAACCAGATAAAGCCACTGTGAGACGAAAAATAGGATTTTCAGGTTTTATGAAAATAAGCCTGTATAAGCACTTTAGAGATAGATGCTGTTTGTATCTTACTTCTAGACGAATAAAAAATTTTATTTCAAACTCAGTTTTTTCAAGTTTCCCTTCAAAGCCCAGGCGTTTTTATCTACGTGTTTCTTATAAAGAAGACGTATGTAGCAAAGTGTGAATGACAAGAAAGCTCAGTAATTTTTAGCTGTATTCAAAAGGATAATGCAGTATGATAGAGCCGATTTGGAGTATAGAGTGAATGTGAGCAGTAGTTATGCTATACAGCACGAAGTTCTCCTAATCGTATCATTTCCCACAAGCGGAACCCTCGTCTTGCCCCAAAGCTTGACATTTTGGCTATGGAACAAGCGTGATGGTGATCGTCTCTTCTCCTGTGGCTCAAGCCACTGGGTTAATTTATGTTTACAGGCTAATACGCTAGTTCGCTGATCCGACTTGATACTGTATCGCTGAGAGAATATGTAGTTCCCATGTTTTACATAGCTGTCTGTGGAGTACGCTGCCCAAGTATCAGCCAGCCTAGGGTTTATGATGTTTCTTTTATCTAGAGTCTCACCGTCAACTTTCTAGCATTTTCACTTGCATGGGAATTGATTGGGAACAATATTCGTGGAAACTGATAGCTGTAATGGTCTCATCGCATAAATAACTCAGCGAACATTGAAACAATTCAAGCTTTTGCCATTTTTTGGCCTATCGCCAGAACTGCACCTCCAGTTGATTTATATACTTTTTTGTAGAGATTTTTCGAAAACCACGATTCTGTGGCATGCCTTAATGAATTGCTAATGCTTGACTATGGTGAAGTTGCGTCACAGTCAAAAATCAGGTAACAAATTTTGATAGAAATTGTTATGAATTTTAGGGCTTATTATTATACAGTTTGTTTTCTTTTATGCCAAAATAAAAGCTAAAAAGGTTATTCTTTTACAATCGAGATAGAGTTTCAAGCTTATTTTATTTTGTCCTCAGTAGTTTTTAGTTAATGGAAAGAATGAATTTTTTATGCAACATGCACAGGTAAACCTGCACCAGAAATGGGTAAGGGGTAAGATTTTGCAGACGCTTTCGTGCATGTGCTAATGATATGTTGGCATGAAGTAGAGATTTTCTGGCTTCACTCATCTGGTTTACTAGTTGCGTAGAACCTAGATCTACTTTTTGGAAGTTTTGTTTATGAGTTTTTGACAATAAAAGCAATTACTTATTGCTATAATTAATTGATTCATTCTTTCCTTAGTTTATTGATGTAATTTTGGCATTTATAAACTGGTGGCTTTTCCACCGTTTTACTGCTTAACTGTTTTTTGTTTTATAAGAAGCACCCTATAAGCTTGGTATTTTTTTATTAAAAAACCGTGTACTAGCCAGCATTTCATGGTAAAATTGATGACAGGCCTAGTGATTCTTCTTTGAATTTCTAAATTCATTACTGAAGACATTAGCACTGCAACGGTAAATTCTCTGTTGGAAATACAGTGAATTTGTGCCATTGTTTATCTGACTTAGTAGGAACTTCTCTTCTTTCCACTGGACCATTAAGAGAAGTCTCCAGCTTGAACGAACCATATAACGGGCGATCCTTTTTGCTGAGGCGTTTGGCAATAGTAGCCTCTTTGTCTCCTTTTTGATGTGGTGAAGCAAAAGTAGTCGCCAATATTTTCTACAGTTTCCTCTTTTTCTCATTGATTTCTTTTTAGTATTTACTCTGATTATGTTCGTTATTGATTAGGCTCATATTCGTCCTTATTAATCGAAATTGCAAAAAAAACTGTTTGTTTTGATAGGCCTGTATCATTGCATGTTTTTGCCTGTCCTAGCCTGCGTTTGTACCGTCCCAATGCAAAGGCAGGTACAAAACTGTATCGAATCATTCTTACTTGTATAGCGACAAGGCCGCTCTGTACAGGGTGCGTGCCGAATTAGGGGGGTGGGGTATGTGAAACCTCCACTTTTGCCGAAATCGTCGGTATTACTATAGCTTGTGGGTAAAAGCGTGTTTGTGATCATCGCTTGTCGGTAATCGATCATCGTTTGTCGGTAATCGATCATCGTTTGTCGGTAATCGATCATCGTTTGTCAGTAGTCGATCATCGTGTGTCGGTAATTCTGGGGCGTTTAGCAGCTTGTCGGTAAATTCTTTCGGCACGCCACTGGCTCTGTATCACTTTTGTATCAGGACGAAAGTGATACAGTACAGCGCAAGCACAGCCCTGTGCATTTCGATTTGACACACTACGGTTTTAATGCGATGTTGTTATGGTAGCAAATCTAATATATTCACGTTGTTTATTTCACGTTGTTTATTTCCCTTTTTGCAGGGCGAGTGCTTGTTTGTTTAGCGCGGTTGAAAATGCCTATGATGCAGTAGAGATTAGAAGTATAGATTCTGACAAATCTGAGTTTCAGGTGGGCGTTGCTACCTTCTATTTGGTAGTCATTGCAACCAAATTGTGCTGTCGATAAGATTTTATCTTTTTGTTATTTTCTCTATTACGACAATAATACGACGAAATTTACGGCAACAATATTATTACGAAAATAATGTCATTATGGCATCTTCTAATTTGAAGAGCATATACCCGGTATTCTTGAGAGAAACGTTACAGGACAGTGATACCGTTATTCTTTTATTGGCTGTTCGTGCCACTTCTGTGATGTTTTCCTACTACTATTTGCTTTATTTCTCTATTAATGCAGTGAATCCTCAATTTAGATAACATAACCGTGTAAAACTTACACCAGTGCCGTAACCACCGGAGGGCAAGGGGGACTGGAACCCCCCAATAATTTCTTGTTAAAATAAATTTTGTTTTCAATTATAATACTGTCCTAAAGTGTGACCCGTTATAGCGTGTTTAGACGTTTGAAAATCGTAAAATTTTCTCAGCTCCTCTGCCTCAACCATGGTGAGGTCTCCTCCGATAGTGACTTCTAAGCCCCCCAAAATGAAAATCGTGGTTACGGCCCTGCCCCCCTAAAATGAAAATCGTAGTTACGGCCCTGTACACGATTATATCTTCTTAGTATTGCACGGTTATATCACACTGATTCTGGTTATGTTGCAATAAAAGAAAAAGAAATCACAATCATGCTAAATTTTATATGATACTAGCCAAGCCAGGATTCAACTTCAGCATTTTCAACGTCTAAAAGCTAACTCAAATTGTTTATTTCGATAGAAAAGAAGATACATCGATTGCTAGGGATAGTGTTCAACCGTGCATAATATAGCAGTACAAAACTAAGGAGACATAATCGTGAAAAGACAAAGTACTTACACGATTATGTCTTCTTAGTTTTGCATGGTTATACCACATTAATTCTGGTCATTTCGCAATAAAAGAGAAAGAAGTCATAATTGTGTTTTTCGTCGCGGCTCTCATACTGAAATTATTAATGTTTGAATGGAATTGTTCATTAAGTAGTCTGTTGGTACTACAGAACTTTACCACAGCACGAAAAACCGGAACCTTTTTTCCTCCGACACTCATCAGAGTATGAAAACATCGGATAGTGACCTAAAGGTTGACCGAAATATATATTCAGATGCAGTTAAATGTGTTAGGATGCGTCTAATTGGCCCCAAGAGTGGCCAATTAGGACCTATTAAAGATTGTTTACTTGAAGAGTCCCAATTGTTCATTACTATCATCGTAACACACCTAATGTTGCCATCTTGCTTTTGTTCGTGACCTTGTTGCTTTACTTTTTTTTTACTTAAATCCTTTTTTTATACCTTAGGCAATGCCCCCAACTCCCATCAATGATTTCCTTTAGCTACAAAAATGTCCTTGATCTATTTGATGTTATTTCTATGAAATCCTCAGTAGTACTTTCAGGAGTCTACATTTCGTTCAATTCAATTCAAGTTCAAATTCAACAAACTAAAAGAACAACAACAACAAACAACGGTTCTTAATTACAATACTACAGCTCAATATTTATAAGAAAGAAGCAAAATATTATATATAAATAATAGTCTAATATATGATAGCTGAATTTTAGTAGGAGCTCTCTAAGTAGGTTAGCTAACGAGGAGAGAGTCCCCACCTTACCTATTTTTCTAAATTTTATACATATAAACTTAATAGGTTCGCATTGTAGTCTTTAAATGTTTGACTGGAAATGTTTCACATGATGTCTAGAAGATATTTTTATAAGCTTACCTTCCTGACAATTGTTGTTATTATAGCTTGCACAAAGCAGCATCTCTTGTCCTAATGATTTTCTTTACTGCTTTGATTGTATTTGATCCTACAAGGCAACTATAGGAATCAAGAGTTTGTGTTGTATTTTACAGTATGTTAACCCAGCTTACGAGAAAGTAACTGGCAACTGGCGATCAGAGCTGAGCTCTTCAATTCAGAAAAACTCAGCGCTTCCAAGTAACGATAGCTTTTTGAAGTCTGTAAGTATAGATCAATTTTGAATAAATCTCAGACCAGACCGTCTGAACAGAGTATCAGTTGCAAACATTTTTTATTTTGCCTAACATTCTAACTCGTTGCTCTCCCAGATTGTGCCTCGCAGTTATTGTTATTGCCCTCGAAATTCTATTTCTTCCTGAGCAAACCTCTCAGTCCCTCTTTTGCCACTTCAATTAGTCAGCCAACATTCCTGCTTTGCCTAGATTCATCTCTTATCATCTCTGTGACCACATTCCTACCTGTATTTATGACAAATAAGTTACTGGTCGCCTAGACTCCCATCCTGCTGAGTCATAAACTTGGCTTGAGGGCCGCTATTTATCATTGTGAGCAAATCCTCCTAAGACGTCATTCAAGGTTGTCTTCTCATTGATACCGTTCACATTCTAGGAATTTCACGACGGCATACCCAAACATCTCAGTAAAGGAAAGGTATGTATATTTACAAAATCATTTGATTTAGAAGTATCTTTTAAGCCACAACAAGCTACAGTGTCTGCCAAAAGTCTTGGAACACTTCCTGTGATTTGCGCTGTAGCCGAACTACAAAACCCCCGCCCCCTTAAAACAATGTTATTTGAAGGGCATATGATTAGCATGATTGGGATAAGTGATGCTTTTCTAAATAGCTAAGGGCCCTGGCTACTGATTCAACATTGTCTGAGGGGGAAGGGGATTCATCGTCTCGTTAATGCCTCGGAAACAGGACGGTGATAGAAAATTCTCAAAACTGTATGGGCGCTTTAAGTACTTTTGACAGACATTGTAGTTGTCATCGCTTCAAAGGCCAGGGATTTTGCCCAATTTTGAGGCCAGGAATGTTGCACAATCGTGGTTTTTTCCTATTTTACTATCTTATTTTGTGATGCAAGTTTTATTTTCATTTTTTGGTTATTAGAGGTATGGCAGTTGTATAACTATTGCTAATCTAACATTTAGAACATTCAAGGTAGAAACAGTTGTGTAAGGGAGACGCCCGGGGACTCAAAGGACATTTTTGAGATTGAACCCTCGTGTAAAGATTGTCAAGTGAATTGGACTCTATGGGGAAAGAGGTTTAAGGTAGTACAAGCTTTCTTGTGAAAAATCACCACACGTGTGACTTTTCGCACTCTTAAGGTATCAGAAGGCGTGCGATAGAGTGCTATGGAGTTCATTTCGCTCAAAAATGCAATAGAGGAGTAACAAGGCCATAGGATGCACCCATTTCTTAATGTCTTTAACTCCTAGCAGTACCAGCTTTTCTCCGATTTTATTTCAACCAAAACAAGTTAGTCAATGTCCTTCTGATTCCTCATCAATATAATGAGAAACTGTCGATTAAACCTTTGTCACTTTGCAAATTTTCTGGACTTTGATATAAAAAGAGGCGATTAAGTAGGTGTGCGAAAGTAAGCATGCCTAGAAGCTCTGGTGGCATTTCCCAAAGCGTGAGAGTGTGATCGCACTCCTTTCACAGGAGAGCCAGGTAATTGGATAACTTTTTGAATCCATGCCTTTTTTAACCTTGAATAGTGTAGGTTAAATGGAAAGAAAAGTTTTGCTCCTAGGAAAAATCGACAGTAATGAAGAAAACATGCTATACGGAAATTTATCAGGGAACCCCATAGTTCCTATGTCCTTAGGTCTTGGACTAAGTTACTCTAAACTGCATTGCGCCACTGGGCGTTTTCAGAATGGGAAAGCTTAAATGTGACAAACAGCCACGACAGAGCCATGTTTGTACGCATTTTATGATTTCGGTTTGTAGCGACATGGAGGAGGCCTTTTATTTTTGTGATTCTAGCCAGTGGGATTTCGTGATCACTTCTATTAACAGGCGTACTTATAGAAAGTCGATACTTTTTATACATTCCATGTAACAACCAAGTTCTATGCAGTTTGCAATAGCTTTACCTATTGCAAGTTGCATGGACTTTGGTTGTGCAATTTCCATCTGTGAGTATAGCATGAAGTGTTATGTATAGGGTGTATGGATTTTGATTTGTACGGTTCATTGTAACAGTGAACGTGCTTGAGAACATTCGATCATTTTCATCGCCTTCTCCCTTAAGCCTGGTGTCCATTGTACCGTATGTACCGGAGAAGATCGCAGAGAAGTGTGCGTGCGGCAGTTACGCCACATTGGAAACACTGCCTGTGGCATCTGGAAAATTTGACTATGTTTCAACTTTTCCGCTACCGCCGGTAATCACAGGCCCACATAGGCAGTGTGTTTCAAATGTATCTTTACTACCGGCGACTATCGCAGACAGTGTGTTGCCAATGCATCTTAAGCGTCGCGGACACACTTACCTGTTACGGCCCGTTGGAAATCAAGCTTCAGTCTATTTTGGTAGTATTTGCCAATTTCTGTCCTATCCAGTTGCTACAGTCAAATAGACTCTTACCAGGGGTCTAGAGGTGAAAGTAGGAAACAAATAGTGGTGGTTTGAACGTGCCAGTGCTTAAAAATAACACACTGATTGTGTGAAGAGGCTTTAACACTTAAAGAACTGTAGATTTTGGTTGTTTTCCAATGGGATCTTTCTCCAAATACTCTGCTGTTTTATTAGATACTGAGTATATGAAACACGTTCCAGGACTACCCCAAGGAATTCTTATAGTTTAAGCACACGCGCACACACATGTTATGTAAACCTCTTTT
The DNA here is from genome assembly GCA_900291935.2 of Cassiopea xamachana. NCBI lineage: Eukaryota > Metazoa > Cnidaria > Scyphozoa > Rhizostomeae > Cassiopeidae > Cassiopea > Cassiopea xamachana. The sequence continues at coordinate 3,693,842 of OLMO02000294.1, read as the reverse complement.
GTATGTGATCTTGAGAGGCTGATTGCCTTTTTCTTCATGTCAATACGAACTTGATACCTGCTGTAGAAACGTATTTGTTTTTGCTAAAGAATAGATCGCCTTTTTGACTTAAGGAAACTCAAAAGGAGTCAGGATAATTTTTACAATTTATTTTAGGCAATTGTAGTAGTTGATTGTAACTTTTAGGCCCTTAGCGTATCCCATGTTTTCCCTTTATGATGCAATCTTTGTCTGTTGGAATCTTGAGGCTATTTTTTTTAGTTTTAAGTTGTATAGAACTATGCACAGCAACGCTAGTTGATCGCCACTCTGCCGTTATCGAGACTTCTCTTGCTGGTTTTGCTTGGCGCCGATAGCTGTTTTTCGATTCCTTCTCCAGCTGGAACAGCGACAACAATATGTTGTTGATTGTGTTATTGTTTATTAAAAGTTGGAGTTGATTACGGTTTGCCCAGCACGGTGAATGGTAAGTGTTGTAACTGACGTGGAATTATTGTCACTGCTGGAGAATCTTTCATACTATTTGACAATCGCGGTGTATGAGACTTTTCCATGCTGTTCAAGAGTCTTCCATACTGCTGGAGAATCTTCCACACTGTTTGAGAATCTTGCATACTATTTGGCAATCTTCCATGCTATTTGAGAATCTTCTATACTGTTTGAGAGTCTTCCGCACTTTTTGGTTCTTTTACACTATTTGGGGCTCTTCCACGATGTTTGAGAACCTTTCACTCTGTTTGAGAATCTTCCATACTGCCCAAGAATCTACCACACTGTACACCACTTCGTCACATTTTGAGTCTTATGGTGTCACATGGAAAGCACATGACATGAAGTGAATAGCCGGGCTGACTTTGATTTTGTTTGTGTGAAATAAATCTGAATGGACTTAGAGGGTGGCTCAGAAGGTGAAAAATTCTATTCCTTAAATATGAGAGGAATTCCTTGGAGAAGATATAAACTTTTAAATCCTTTTGACATTGCTTCCTTCGGTCGTTCAAAAAGTACGTCACGCCTGTAAGGGGAGGAAGGGGTTACACTGAATGTGACAGATTTTCAGGGGGAGAAGGCTGTTGAGAAACCGTGGTGTCACCCTCCAAAGTTTGAATATTATATTTTTTACTTTTTGTATATTTAGTTTTAGAGTGTGAAACTCCCAAAACTTTTTAAATATACTCGTTGCAAAAGATCCAAATGCTTCCATTAATTTTTTAACGTGAATATTCTTTGTATCAACCGAAATTTGAAGATATTCTCACCCCAACCTTCGTAACGCATTTTGTGTCGTAAAGCCAGGTCTAGGGGTTTTGCTGTTTTGTGACATGAGCGACAATGGAGCGGGATGGACAGAATTCGTCAAAATTTGCGTGAAGTGTTTTTGAATAACCCATTTTCCTTTGTTATATTACACAGCTTCGCAATTTATATGCCATGTATGAAGTAATCTTTAGACATGGTGTATTAAGATAATCGTTGACTCCAAATTTCGTTGTGTTTACAGTCTTGGGAAGGCATGTCAATTGCAAGAAGGAAGAATGGTGAATATTTTGTGCAAAATACAAAAATTATTCCAGTTATTGGATCAAGCGGGTAAGATCAGTTACGAGTTTGCACAAAGTGAGAAGCATGATTTTTTTATCTATGTAATTATATTACCGTGAATACACTCAACAACATCAAGCTGAAATGAAGTTCTGATTTTTGATAGAGTTTCTGCTCACGCCCAGTAGAGATACTTTATGATATGTAATTGCCGAGTTGGGTGGAAGTTTGAAAATGTTTGCCATGGTATTTATTGATGTGTACTTAGTTCCATCAGCAAGACCAGAGCTAGTACCAACGAGTGAAGCTTTTAGTAAAGGAATGTCGAATCTCAAAGAAAGAAGTACAAAGGAGAAGAAAAGTATTAAACAAATATTATTCAGTAGACAAATCTGATTTCTAATTGAATAATCAGTTTATTTAACTTTTGAAAATTCATTTAAGAAAACCTTGAGTGTTTCCCAACCTTTCCAAGATCCACCATCACAATAAACACAGGAAGACGTTTCCAAAGCTTTTGTAATAACACACACCTGAAAGTAGCTGATTATTGTTATCGGGGTGTAAGAAAGTGGGCAGAAAAAGAGGGGAACAGAGGAATATGAGAGGACAGAAGATGAGAGTGAGGAATGGATTGGAAGACTGGGAGAGGTGAGATAAAGGGAGAGGAGATAATAGGGAGAATAGGACAAGGAGGTTAGAACAAGGAGAATACTGCAAGGGGAATAAAACAAGGGGAATACAACAAAGGGAATACAACAAGAGGAATAAAACAAGGAGAATAAAGTAAGGAGATTGAGAAAAACAGGAGATGGAGAAAGGGAGAAGATATTTCTTTTTGTTTATGATGTTACGACATAGATAATCCAAGAGATGATATACAAGAGGTTATAATTATTTCAGTATATTATTTTAATATAGCAAGCAAATGCCCTTGTTTATAGAGACTTGCTATTTTTCCACCTGCAGCTAAGCATACATAGCTGGCACAGCTAGGCACAGTGGAATTTCCTTTAAATTACTGTGCAACCATCAGCGATACGTGTTGCGTGTTTTCAGTTTCCTTTGCAAGCGAATTTTGCTGTGTAGATTAGAATATTTCTGGTTGGTGAGTGAACTGTGGAGGAGATTTTCTCTTAACGTAATAGGGCATTGTCATGTTCCTGAGTTCTGATTGCCAGTCCTTAATCTGGAGTTCTATGGTTTCACGCTCTGAAGACACCCACGACGACACACCCATTTGCTATATGGCCGCCGGCAATGTTATTGATGTTCAATAAAAAAACGTTTATTTTGCTTCGCCTCTTCCGCCACGATTTCCCTGACCTCTGTTAATTAGCTTATTATTAAGTCTTAGGCTTTCCATAACTCAATTTTTTAGGAAAGTTACGCACCATGTCTCTATTAAAAGAGATATGAGTGCGGTCCATAAGGATACGCAGTCACTTCAGATGCAGCAAGAACTTATGAGGGTGAGTAAATCTGTTGTGACAGAATTTAATTGTTTGCTAAATGTATCTAGCCATAGACCACTAACCAAATCATCTTATGTAACATTAGTATTTATATTTCCTCCTTTGAGTTCTAACTTGGGGAGGGGGCTCTCTCTCGATTAATGTAACTACTAGATAGACCCTCCTTAGTTAAATATATTTAAATGTAGTCAAATTAGATTTGTTTGTATTCATTTGTCAATTGAATTGAATTAAAATTGAATTGAATCTTAAGTATCGTAATATCTTGCCATTCATTCAGTTTGTGTTTTTGGGATATTTTACAGGCTAGTCTAGCCCTTTGTGCAGTATAGTTGTTCCTATCGCACTGAACAGGACTTCCTTTATATTTCTGATCACTGGAATGTTAGATGATCGGCGAAGGAACAGAACATGATAAGAAAAAGAGTGAACATCAAAGATTTAGAAAGCTAACATTTATCATTAAAAATTTGGGGGGGGGGATTGTTGTACCAGGGCATGCAACGCCTTTACTTTCATTTTTATAGTGAACAATTATTTTATGAAGAACCACTGGTCCTGATTATAGTAGGTGGTTTAGATATTTTGCACCCAATACTGAGCCAAAAAAATCCCTCGTTAGAGATTTATATTGAGATTGAACTATGAAGTTGGATATATAAGTCTGGAAGTTCAGCCAATCCACCTTTTCGACGCAAAATCCACATGCTAGTGGTGGTCACGTGACCTTTCACATAGTCTGCTATGATTGGATAAGCCTTTACTTTTGTAAACAAACAAGCGAAAACCAGGACAGGAGTTTGTGGGAAAGAACTATAACTACTTAAAATGGTGAAACACTGTTACTGCAAGCAATACTACAACGACTACAGGCGATAAAATGCTCATGCAATGAAAAACAGGATTTTCGTGAAAGTCCACACTTTCTTCACGGCCTAAATTGCTTAAAGCCTTCACCAGCGTGACCTCCAAGTCTGCCCTCTTGATAGCAGGAACATCCGCAAGTCATAAGCGTCTGTTTTGTCTATGTCATTCAACGGTGGATTCGTAGAGTTGACATCAACGAAGTTTTCTAGTTTTCAAACTAATGGAAAGGCTTCTTCACATTCACAGCAAGCGGTCACAGACTTGTCCTAGTTTTCGCGCTTCTATATACGAAGATAAGACCTTAACCAATCATAACACGCTATTTTAAAGGTTATGTGACCCCTTGTAACACGTTGACTTTGCGTCGAAAAGGTGGATTGAGTTCACGTCAGGTTTAATGTCATATGAATGACTTTTATGTGGCCTCTCAATCGAATCAATAAGAAGTAGACAATGATAAAGCGGGACAGTAATTGTGACTGGTATTTATTGAGTTGAATTGGTTGAGTCCCTCTCCTCCCTACTTCCCTCTTCCGTCAGTAGACTCTCTGAAATTAATGTCAGAAAGTATAGACTACACGTTCTTTTTATAAGAAAGTGATTTATAAGAAAGTAGTACTCAGCTGCTCAAAAAGTTGAGAGTGCTCAGTACTGGCTTTTTGAGACTTGAGAAAGTTTTTAGTGTTTATGTATGTAAAATTCGATTTATCTGTGTACAAAATGTCATATATGTGATTTTGGCTACCTTGTAACAGTTTAACTTTTGTTATTTACTAAAATTTATCATCATTTCAATTTACATGGAGCTTTTTCATTTCCCATTAAACAATGGAGCTCAGAAATTTTTACTAAGAGAGTTAAGAACTTTTTGATACTGGAATCGTGGAAAGGTTAAGAAAGTGTCAGTACTGGGCCAAAAAAACTTCCTTGTAAAAAGAAAAACGTGTTTTCTGGCATCTGGTTTCTTTTCCTCCTTCTGTTTCATGAATTGAACTAGTTAAGTACTGAAAGCTCTGCTCATTTCCACTATGAACTCCTGAAATTATGTGATATGAAGCTGGTGTAGTATTTTATTCCTGGCGGGCTTTGATAATTGTTATTTGCACATATTGATCGTACGATTGTTTCATTCATAACCATTTAATTGGTGTTAAATTACATGGCAGTTTGACCAACTTTTAGAGTTACCTGGCTCTAATCTTTTGAACGATAATAATGCAATGTTCAGTTAAGACAGCCAGGGCACGGATTGGTTTGTGGGGGTATACGAATACACTGGAGTGAGCTTCTGATTCCACGACGTAGACATTTATAACCTTTTTATCTTATCTCTCAAATTACACTCTTTTTCATAAGAATAAAGTTTATAAGAATATCGAGGCTCAAAATCGCTGAAATTTAAGAATAATGCGAAGCTCAAGCTTCATCAAGAAATAAGAATTTTCTTTGTATCACCGTTATAATACTGCTTTCAGATGTACTTTTGCATTATCGATACAAAATATAAACTCTTGCTTAGTTTTATGGTGTAGTAAAACAACAACAAAGATTGGAATATATTCCTTAAAGTTTTAGACGAAGCTACAACTTTGGTATTTAAGAATAATTTGAGAGTAATTCAAGATGCACTATCATAGAAATTTAAGAATACGAAGGCCTGGAAAAAAGTTAGATATTCTTATTAAAAAAAGAGTGAATATGCTATGTAATAATTTGCTGTGACTTGCCATAGGCTGACTCCTCGTCTAAGAAAGGGCCCATAGTCTTTTTGGGATGTTGCACCCCGTCCCCACATCTATCTGTAGTGTACCCATTAAGAACAGGAATAGCACTACCGGGGGATGAAGACAGTATTTAGCAATGAATAGTTTTGTCACCTTTTGTTTAAATGATTTTTACGTCGTCAGGAGAGGTTGCCTTTGGCTCCATCTTGTAGTTGTAATCGAAATCCTTTTTTGCACTTCCAGTTTTTATAAGAGATTTTGTGATTCATTTTTGAGTCGTCCTAAGATAGCTTTATCCTTACCTGTAGGCGTGCAGTGCTTATCAGGGTTCCCACACCCCTTCAAAACTCCGCAAATCTCCTCAATTTTCATTCTTCTTCCCTAATATATCTGATTTTTGTCAATGTATCCTCAAATCTCCTCATAAACTTTATGTTGTAGGATGTTAAATCCCTCAAATTTGACATTTTTTCAGCAAATTATCATTTTCCCATCTCCTCTAATATAACATTTATTTTTGTTCACAGTTTGTAATTTGACATCATTTGTTAAGTATCTTTAGCATTTTATGGCCCACCTGGAGTTTTTTGTGACAGTGATCTAAGCGTCGTATGTGAGACAAAAAGTCAATAAATATCCTCAACTCTTGTCCTTAAATCTTCTTAACTTTAGGACAAAGTGGCACCCCTGCAAAATACCCAGTACTTCATGCCTACGAGCTTTAATTTTAGTTCTTGCACAGAATAAATTTCAAATTTTATTTAACGCAAGCTTCTACCATCGCTGTGAGACTGGTTGCTGTAATGTGTATGACATGAAATAGAAACAATTAATGTTAAGTTGCAATTTTTCTGTGATATACTGACACTATATTAGTGCTTTGACCATTGTGTTGAATATGATACTTCATGTAAGCTTTGATTACACTCTTTCTTGGCATGGATGCCACCCAAATTTCGAGTTGTTTTAGCCTACAGTCGGGTTCTTCATGAAGCTTCATTGGACAAAGCAAATAAACGCGCTCGTTAGGAAATTAAGAGGATTCCAGAACTTGGTTTCATCTTCCAAATGGTTTGTATTGAGATTACCCACGGAAGTGGTGCAATTAAAATGCATCGTAATTGTTCTATTTTGGGATTTTGACTTACACCCTAGAGGAAACAGTTGGGCTGTCTTTTGTTTTCTGTACATTTCCAAGGACAACTGGGGGTCTTGGCAATATGATGCCATTGCATTTGAATAGTCAGGTGTCATGATTGGGAATTTTCTTTTGAATACAGTGGTTTTAAAGAACTCTCATAAACTTTTATTGTATAAAGTCCTAGAATCATTCAATTATCTTTAGTCAGATTTCGGATTTGTAAGTACTGCGGTGCGTTTTTGTATATGAGAGTGTTTTTCGGACCAGCATAGCAAGAATTTTTGAGTGCCGATGTCTTGTTCATGCACTTTACTAGAAAATGAAAAAGCTTCATTTGCACTAAAAGCAGGCGTGTCGTGGATGGGGGACTCAAGAGGGCTCAGCCCACCTTGTTAAAACTATGAGAATTTTGGGGGGGCTCAGCCCCCCTCATCGACTATCTGTTAGACATCCACTTCAGTAAAGCAATTTTCCTCAACGAGCAATTGCAAAGTTCAGACTGCTTTTATATCCCAATAGAATGTATTCAAATTCTATTCAATAGGACTCAATATTCTGCATTGCAGTGACATATGACGTAATGAGATATCGTAATGTAACATGACAATGCAGTTTCTGGGCTTTATGCGTGCTTTCGTGAAAGTTTGAAAGTTATCCAATTCCAATTGTAAATCTAAGGGCAAGTTCACTTTTCTGTACTGTATGTTGATACGCCTGTTCCCGGTTGAACCCTGCCCCCAAAGCAGTCTGATTATACACTGGTTTCCAGAAAGTTCTTTCGTTACATACCGTCTATTAGACGTTTGAGGGTGTTTAATCAAACTACCCCTCCCATATTCGCGTAGGCGGACAAAAAAGTCAGGTTGGAATGAATTTGGTACCTCAGTCCACAGAATTTTTTAGGTCTTGTCTTTCTTTGGATTAATAAAAAGAGCTGTAACGCTGATCCCGTGTAAACATGGTTACTGAATTACATACCGTGAGTTCCGATCGTAAGCCTATGGTTTTCTCTTGCCTCAAAGGGTCTTTGTAAGGTTACGATCGTCTGGCATACAGCGTTGTTAACTCGAATTGTAAAGCTACATCTTGTTCTGAATAATCATTCTGTTTTGATAGATGCATCAGTCGTTATCAAATGTGGACAGAGGAGTGCGGGAGCAATATGAAATACTACACAATGGTAAGTTGTCGCGTTCTGTTTAACTTTTGCTCTACTTCAGTAATACTGCTTAGTTGAAACATTCCAGGTAGTTGCATTGGCTTGTTGATTGAAGAGTGTTGACATTGACCTAGTCTTTCATCTGTGGTGATTTTCACCAATTTTTTCTTGTATTTATTGTTAATTGTCTTGTCAGAGTTCATATGTCATATATATATGTTATGTAAGTTAATTTAGTACACTTTTCAGGTTTATTTTGAAATATTCCCATTAGTTTGTTCTCCTGCTACAACAATTTACGTTTCAAGTACAGAATGCAGATGATTGATTGTTTGATTTATTGGTTCTGACTATAGCACAGCCTTTTCTTCAGAGTAGAGTGGATTTTCATGTTTCTCCGTGCACTTGGAGTTTTCCGCTGTTTTCAGATAACTCGTTTACTATCTGTCATGGGTGTTTGATAGAAGCGGAGGGAAGGTCTCTTATCAACATTGATGCACGAGATTTATAGAAGCAGTAATACGATATGACTAAAATGTCTTTCTCAGGGTCTTTTACACCTTAAACTTTTGCAAAAGTATAGATTACACAGAAGTACTGATGAGATTATTTAGTGTAGTATCCCATTTCCATCCACAGTAGAAAACCTCTCCATTCATTTGTCTTGCAACTGAATTTACTCCAGCTTGTTTCAACTGAAAATGTGCAGCATAGCTCTAGTTCTTTCTCAGTTTTTCCTCATGGCCAGTGGGAAAGATCTCTTCAAACTGTCTTGCTATAAGCATGAGAGTTTTGCTGTAAGTAGGAGCGTCTGACAGAAGGATATTAGAAGCAAGCATGTGAGATTCAGACATTCAAACTCCTGAAGGAAACCGTGGTCACCCAAGTGTTTTTAATGATTTTGTTTGTGGAAGTATAGCCAAACATTACAAATCAAAATGAGGGTAGATAGATTTGTGTTGGTTTTAAAAGTCTATTTATTAACTTGTGGGTTGTTTTATGCCAAGTTATGCTTTCTTATTAGCCACGGTCTTTGCTAAGATATATTGCGTACAAGTTTGGAATATTAATTACAATTCACATATCTTCAGTGTATCATGAAACATGTGTATCTTTATATGATATCTTTTGGTAGAAGCAAAATTGCATTTGAAAGATAACGCAACCGCTATGGTTAGGTTTGTCATAGACTAGCCACCAAGTCATTCAGAAATTAGTTCCTTTCCGTAGCTGTGCAATTTTGTTTGTATTTCCAGTACATATTAGAAAGTCGGACATTTCTCATACGAAAAGTACACATTCAGAATGGGAATGTAGCCAAAATGAAACAGCTACTTCAGCTTGAAATGAGGTTTGCCGAAAAGGTGTAGTCAAGAAATCCAATACCTCATACATTAGCAGAGCATTTGGTTCTGAAGGATATTACTAACCACATTAGTGAATTTCCTGTGTTCCAAACGGAAACATGCGCCTGCTTTTGCGTGTTTGTTAACGACTGTCTGATGGATGCATGCACACGTTTTTATAGGAATGAAGTTTGCAAGAATGTTCAGGTTCAGAATCGCTGAGAAGAATTTAGGTATAACTTGAGAATAATGCAAGGCCCAAGTTTCATCAAATTGCTTAGTGTATTTGAGTTATAGTACTGCTTGTGGATGGGCGAGGTAGCGTAGTGGTTAGAGCGCATGCCTCCCGTGCCGAAGGTCTACGGCTCGAGTCCAACTCGATGCCCTGACTGAATGCTTGCTCAATGTTCACCGTGCAGGAAATGGGTACCTGGTGTCAACACTGGGGAAATAAAGGTGGCGAGGAAAGGAACTGGCCACCCTACCTCAAATGCCGATGGCTTAGGATAAGCGTCCTCTCTATCAGGCACTTTTTTCATTTTTTGTCATTTCAATTAATATTTTAACACGGACATTCTTTCAGCAAGATTTAGGAGGAAAGAGAAAAAAAAGAATATGTAGTTGCAATAACTGAAAAAACGGAAAGTAAATAAAATAAAGTTGCTGCTCTACCAAGGGGTCGTGTTTGGGCCTTGCAGGTTCTGAAGGTACCTTTTGAATCTCTTTTTGAAACGAACGAGTCACCCCCTACTTATGAAAGTATATGGGACTACATTTACCTTTTTTCTGCTTGTGGATTAACTTTTTCACTATCGATACTATATTTGTTATTCTACTCCACTTTAATCTTGATTTGTGATAAAGTGAAACAGCAAGAAAGACTTGAATATGTATTTGCTCAAGGAAAGTTTTCGAAAGGAAAAAAATGCTTTCCATGCGCGCAAATGACTTAGCTGAAGCAGTGATGTGCTGAGACACCTTCTGTTGGGGGGGGGGGGGACGTTCTGACCAATTGACCAACTATTGTTGCTAAATTGTTACTAAAAAGAAAAACAAAGGTCACAGAAAATACTGTGGCCAACCATCTTGTGGCAGCTTGGCTAACTTGTGACCAACTTTCTTGCAAATTTGAAAACATTGGGGGACGCGATGCCTCCCTACGCCCCCCATCGGTACATCCCTGAGCAGAAGAGAGGAATCTTCTTTGTTTAAATAGACGTTTTAGTTGCTTTACGGCGCATTGTGGTGAAGGAAGATGACCTTTCACCTTTCTTTGGAAGCTCGTAGCGTGTTTCACATGTAAAATCAATCACATATATCCAGACTGTCCATGAGATGTTAAATGTAAGGCACAATCAAAAACTCATACTAACCTAACTTGTAGAAAGCCAGTGCTGTATTGTCAGCGTATTTAGAAATTTAAGAAGAGTTTCTTTTTCGCTTAGGAGGCACAATGACTTTTAGCAGAAGACAATCAATGACAACGTCAAAGATAGAAGCACCAATTACTAAGGTATGTTTTTCTATTTTACTCAACGTTAATTAAAAGTGTTTCTGTGCTATTATGAATTTGTATGGAATGCAGATTGTGATGTCCATGAAAATTTTAAGGTCCGTACAGATGTGATGTGATGTGATGGATGTGATGTCAGCAGTTTTGTAATGTCAGCAGTTTTGTGATGTTAGCAGTTTTTTGATGTCAGCAGTTTTGTGATGCCAGCAGTTTTGTTACGTTAGCAATTTTTAATGCTTTCTAAATCCCTTTTGGAAAAAGAATTATCAACAAGGCACCTTACCAGGGGCGTAGAAAGGATTCAAAAAGTGTGGAACACATGTTCAGTGTCTCCCTCACGGAAGCTTCAAGCTGGAAAGGGGGCACTTTACCAACGACATTTTTGAAAAGCAATGGTGAGGACACATGCCCCCTGTGCCCCTGACTCCGACGTCTGTTTTTTGTCTTTGTGTGTCTCCTGTTTGGTTATTTTACTTCTAACAATTTTTGTCTTCCATCCTTGTTGCTCATACTTAAATTGCTAGGAACATACAGTGCAGGTCTTGTTTTATCTTATGCTTTGTAATGCCAATATCTTTTTGCCATTTATTGGAGTTTCAATATACTTATATACTAAGCAAAAGAAAGAAATTCTTCATAAATTAAGTGACTACATTGCTAATCATGTTGCAGCTTGTTGAGTTGTTGCAGAGAATGCTAGGAAGAAAATGACCACCAATTTAGCTAAAGCTGTTACATCGCTCGCCTCTTTCGAAACTAATTGTGGCATAGTTCCGCCCTGTTTTTTTACGACAATAAACGATTTTTTCAAGAGTATTTTTGATTGTTAGTAAGTTTTATTTTTCTAGGTAATAAATATGCTGAATGCTGTACAAGAAAACAGTCCTGTTAATGTTGTTCAAGTTCTAGAGAAAGTTATAGTAAGTTTCACTTGAGTTTTTTGTAACTTACGGAACTCCTAACTACATGTGAGATTTAAAAGGTACTGTTTTAAATACCTTAAGGTTGAGAACATATCTGAGACAATCGCTAGGCAGAGCGGGACTATGTCCCCAAAACAAAGTCTCAAGCCACTATATATATATGCTACTTTTTGCAGGCCCCTAGATGATGAAATTTTCCAGCCATGTTTAAGGCTTATAATTGCTTGCCTTGCGTGTAAATTGTTTGCATAAAATTAATCATAAATTGGGGCCTTGTTATACCTGGGCTTGAGTGGAATAGGCCGTTATCCCGCTTGCCCACTCTTTTGCAGGCGGACGAAGTAACGCCTTTCTCCAATATGAAAAACCTTTTCTATTCTTGGAATGCATAAAGGAATTTAAGGATTCCAAGAGGTCTTCTGAGTCTAATAGTTCACTCTGAAATGACATCACAAAGTTACTCGATATGAAGGATGGGATACAGATTTGGACAAAAATCCATGCTTCTCTAGTAGGCCAACCTTTGATATTGCATAGCATTATTATAGTGACCAGATGGCAGTAGTCGTTGAAGTCGTTGAAGAAAAACGAGGAAGAAGAGAGCATAACAACTTTTGCATGGCAAAGGTTTTTGTTTGTCAACTAAAAGTCTTTGTCCGAGAAAATTTGCCTATCACCTCCCCCCCCAGAACAAAAGTGATGCTTCTATTTTAAATACCATTGGGCAATGATAATTGCAAGAGGAAGATCAGTACCTTAGAGGCAGTGGTGGTTCTTTTGTGCTGTATCATGTTGCTGTTTCTTATAGGGAAGATTTGCAATTGATGCTGGCTCATCAGTGTTAGTTTTGTATTCCTATGCAAATAGCAATGATTAATCAGTAATATTAATGGCAGTAGTAGTAGATGATGTTAAAGGTATGCAGTGACGTATGCAAGATGGAATTACGTTCAAGTATCAACGAATAACGTATTTCTTCACCTATAAGGCCAGAGCTTATCTGTGTTCTTATGACTTTTTGTAGGGCCTTTCTGTAGGGGGGAGGGGCCTATACGAATTGTAAGAAAGGTTCCATTCTCTTGCTTAAGCAAAAAGAGTAATATTAACTTTGAGAAAAATCTAAATAATAGTTACGTAAGGTCAGTTCTTGAAAGAGATAGCTCATGCATCATCTTTGCCTCGATTTACATTGTCAGTGTCATTCTTTACACTGCCACTACTTCCACTGTTACTACTTCCACTGTTACTACTTCCACTGTCACTACTCCCAGTGTCGCTACTTCCACTGGCACTACTTACATTGTAATTAGTCTCACTGCCACTGCTTTCAGTCTCAAGCTTTCACTGCCACTACTTCCGTTGTCATTACTTCCACTGTCACCACTTTCACTGTCACTACTTTCACTGTCACTACTCCCAGTGTCGCTACTTACACTGTCACTACTTACATTGTCATTAGTCTCACTGCCACTACTTTCAGCCTCAAACTTCAGGTGAAGGCATTGATATACCTTGTACCCATAAGCTGTGCAAAAGGAATGTCTTAGATATGGTAAAGAAGGTACAACTATTCGTTTATTTACTCTTTCTTTCGATCTGAGTACTCCTATATAGGGCCTATCCAGGGAAAGGGTGAGCCTATCTACGGTGGAGCTTATACACGGGAGAGGGGCTTATAGGCGTAGAAGTACTGTATAATTTTAGTGTTGGTCGATTAAATCTTGGTAGTTATCATTAACGACCGATGTTATTTGTACATATGCAGATCTTAGCATCGTGTCATTCGTAGTATGTTTCCTGTGGTTTAGGATGGACATTCAAATGTGTACTCGTGGTTACCACTGTAATTACAACCGACACGTTCAGTAATCCTTTTGCCGATGATATCTGAGATCTTGCACGTGTTGGGATACAGCTTGTTTGAGCATAGGCCAATATGGAGTTTAGAAATTCAGGCAAAGAGGTCAAAATGAATCCAATCGCTCAATCTTACTGGATCTGTTAAGACGAAACGTAGGATAAATTCCTCGCATGAAGCTAAGGGCCATCCAAAGAGCACGTGACGCCTCAGGGGCTGGTGCTTTCTACTACATAACAAAACATTTTATTATGATATTGACTATTGTCCTTAATTAGAGCAAAAGTGTCACAATGAATGACGCCTTTTATATACATTTGAGCAATCACACCAATACACTCTTTTTTAGAAAAAAGTTTTATAAGAATTTTGAGGCTCAAAGTGACTGAAAGTTAAGAATAATTTAAGAATAATGCGAAGCTCAAGCTTCATCAAAGCAAGAATTTGTTGTATTCTAGTTATATTACTGCTTTCAGATGTACTTTTGCATTACCGATACAAACTACAAACTCTTGCTTAGTTTTATGATGTAGTAAAATATTAGTAAAGATTGGAATACATTCCTTAAATTTTTAGGCGAAGTTACACCTTTGGTATTTAAGAATAAGTTAAGAATAATTCTAGGCTCAAAATCCGAAGAATCTTAAGAGCATTTCGGCTTGGCTAAGAGTTAGTGTTCTTACAAAAAAGAGTGTATCTTTTTATAAGAATCCGGATGACACGAAGCTCAGTACTCAGGTTCTCTGATCGAAAATTGAAGTCAGGGAGCCCATTTCCATATTCTTTGAATCTCCAAGACTTTCTAGAAGTTTCAGCGGCACATAGAGCCCAAGTTAATGACGAAGCATCGATCAAGTGGGCCTTGGGTTTAGTTAGGGGAGTTGATAATAGATTTATTACAATGCGTTACAAAGGGGTCGTAGGGGTAGTGGAAAATGACGAAGTTAAACGTTACGTAGATTTTGAATGGCCTCATGTGTCCTCTGAAACACTGAATCGGCACCTTTTGAAGTGTGCTAGTTGTGGCTTTGGAGTTGAAGATTTGCTGTCCTTTCTAACCGCATTTTTATACCTGTAATCTGGTTGGATCATCATTATAATCTTTCTCCACCCGCTTGTATATCATAGTGGCGTCTGAGACCAAATCAATATTTTTCAAAACATATTCTGTTCTTGGCTATTCGGCGAATAACTTCTGTCGCAGTTCTGCAACAGCTGTTATACTGTGTTGTCAGAGTGTGCTAGTGCTTTATTTCTGATTGATTTTTCTGCTCCTCTGTATATCTTTTTTCCTGATCTCCTCGTAGTGTCTCAGGTTTCAGAGCTGGTACATGTGTTTCTATTTCGGTTCGAAATGGGTATCTACTGAATTATATTATGTAACATGTGGTTGTTTTGGAATGCGCCTATGCTGCAGGGCATCTTCTGCCTTTGTCATTGCTTAGCCATTTTGTCCATTAGGTCTTTCCCTGGCCCAACAACAGAGCAAAATGTTACGTTTTTGGTCCAGTAGTTAGGACTTTTCGCAAACTGTTTAAATATGATAACGAAAGTGGCGTTCTTGATATTCGAAATGCTTGGGAATCAATGGACATACAGACCAAGCTTGACTGCGAATGAAATGGGGCGCTGATGTAGGCTTATTTAAGTAGTAAAGATTCCTTACAATTCCATAAAGTCAAATTTCAGTTAAAGTCAGATCTCGTTAGAAGACGCTCTGCCATGTTGCCATAGCCTCTCTTGCGTGTGAGATCCAAATTTGTGTGTACAGGTTGGCATATCCTTATATCAATAATCTGCTTTTCATTGATGAGCTGATGCACCTTTTGGCTTTTGTATCACATAGTATTTCCTTTGATTCTAGGCGAATCTCCTTATCGGGCGGTGCTTGAGCAAGCTTTGGCTACCAATACTTAGAAAATCTCTCCTAGAAGTGGCCATTATTGAGAGGTCTTCAAAGCATTAGTCTCCAAAGCCAATCTCTGATAGAATAGTTTGGAGGCTTTGCGAGAAGCTAGCATGTTTATGCATTATCAAAGGTGCTCTTATCTTTCTGGCAATAGTTCTTTCAATAGCACAGCTATTGGCTAATAGCAATGCCTTTAAGAAGTTGTGGTGTTAGAAAAAAGGTGGTAAGATTGTTTTTCACTTTCTTATAAGTTGTGATAATGTGTATGGTTGCTATGCAAGCTCTCGGTGGAGATTTGTTCTATAGCTAGATGTTATGACCTTTGTTTCACGATCATTGTCTGGTGAAAAGCAATCTTTCACAGTTTTGTAGACCTGTGGCCTAACAGCTTGTCAGATTTGATGAGAGCACTCCATATATCCCTTTATCGTCATGCATTCACATTTTTTCTACAAGTGAAAGTAGGCGTCAGTATAACCCTACGGATGGAAATCGAGCTAGCCCTATATATAGAATATGTCTTTCAAGACTTCTTATTATTGGTTGGGTCTGGTTAGGTAGCTGATTGTTAACGCCATCATGGGCATTTTGGTGGTTATCGGTCTAGATCATTTATGGGAAATTTATTGATGGTAGGAATAGTTTACAGTGATACTCAGTGGCGTAATAGAGAACCCTTAGGAATTCAGAAAGATTTGTGCCCTTCTTGATTTCACTTCAGATAAAACAAAAAAAAGTTGTCACCTGAAAACCCCTAAGGGGCCCCTTCTGGACTTGGAAAGTTTGGGGGTCCTTAGGAGTTGCCTATCCCCAACTTATATCGGTTGCCCCACTGCTGAGACTCTTTCTTCTGGGTTCTTACTGACTTGTCTGAAACGAGGTCTATACTTGTTGACACTCCAGATGATACCAGGAATAGCCTTTGGTTGATAAAAGATATCATAGCTTATTCGTTTGTTATTGTCTAGTCGCACATTGGCAAATGAATTCATTCACCCATTGATGAAGCTATTCATTCATTAAATCATTTGTTCACCTATTCTTTTGCGGATTCCATTCATTTTCGATTTATTCGCTCATTTATTAATGAAATTGCTCGCATATATTCAACTTCTTCTTTCATTCATTCCATTTGCTGATTTTTTCATTCATTTATGCACTCGTTCATAAATTTATATATTTTCATCTTGATTTATTCGTGCGTTTTTTGGTACAGGAAAATTGTAAGAGAGTCGGAAGCCTATCTGTGTGTTATGGTTCCAGACAAGTTTTGAGTCCTTTTCATGACGAAACGTTTCCAGGGACGTTCCTATCGGTTTTGCCGTTTGGCATTGAAAGGCAATGTGACCTTTAGAACAGAATTTCTATGGCTCCGTTCTCTTTGCATTCCCATGGTGATCATTCTAGCTGAGAAGTAACACAATGCTTAGGCTTTTTCGTACAGCTCATTCCTTGCACCGATTATATATTTTTTGGCCACTATTATCCGTCGTACTTGTCGCGTTTGCTCAACCAGATAGAGGATCGTAAGAAGAAAGTCAACAGTAACTTAGATACGATTATTTTGTATCCACTGAAGCCCCGTGCATTATGCAATGAACAAATTGATTAGCCAAAGATATTTTCCTTGAAAAACTGCTCATTTATTTGAAAGCTTTTGATCTTATACGGACATTTACAAATTGACAAGAGGCCCTTATTTAAGTATTCCTGACAAAGGCGGCCCAGCGCCAAAAGGCATACCGATACTTACTGTGGGAAACATTGACTGCCTTTGTTGTAATTGAATTTCGTATTTTAAGTTTTCTTTGGATGAATTGATATAAAGGTCAGTTTTATAGTTTCCCGAGTTTCGTTTGTTAGTGATTCTTATACAGTCGATACAAACGTAGCTGTGCTCCTGTCTTGTAGGGACTCTTACTTTCTTTTACTGCTCTAGCTTTCTTATCGATTGTTTCATTTCGGTCGTGTGTTTGGGATCATAATTTATGTAGTTATCCTCCAAGTATACTTTCCTCTTGTTATTTGGTCTGAGAATGAGAAGCTGCTGAGAAGTCGGAATATGCAGGGGATTGGAAACAGTCTGCCATCAATTGTCATTGAACTCAGGCGAATTCAGGCGTATCCATTGATTTATGCAAAACACATATTTAAGCGAATTGACGTTGTGTTATACTATTTGTATCGACCATTGTGTCGTCAAATGTATACTGTATGATGATGATGATGATGATGATGATGATGATGATGATGATGATGATGATGATGATGATGATGATGATGACGATGACGATGATGATGATGATGATGAAGACGACGACGACGACGTTGATTGTGGTGGTGCTTGGTGCTTGGTGCTGGTGTTGGTGATGATGCTGGTGGTGATGATGATGATGAGGCTGGTGGTGCTAATGATTTTGATGATCATGATCATGATGATGATAATGATCATATTTTGCCTGCTGCAAGTCATTCTTGACAACAGCCAATTAGATAATAGAGAGTGTGCACCAAAGACAATCAATTCGACAGGAAAAGTGACTACAATGCTTGTACACGTGTTTGTTCTTTAAGGAACGTCCTATAAACGTAGAGACTTAAGGCATTGGTTTGTACCAAGCTTTCTTGTTGTATCAATTGTCTTGTGAAAGTTTCTATATGGACTTGGTTATCCTTTCGAAGACAATACACTTTATAAGACTAAGTGTGAAATTTGATGACAGAATTTCTCTTCATATTATGGCAGATCTTAAGCGTAGAGACAAACCGGGAACAGTTTTTCAAATAGAAGGATCTGTTTAATCCACATCAAGATAATTTATCAATGTTTTCTAGGACATTCTTCGTTCAACCGAGCTTTTTAATCCTTTCAACGAAAAATGTGGAGTCGAAGACAAAGGCGGCGTAGATAGTGATTTGGTGGATGGACTCATGCATACGGTGTGTTGCTATGAAGTTTTAGCTTGTACTAGTTTTTCTTTTTTGTAAGAAACCTGCCTCAAAGCCTAGTAGTAGAAGTTTCTTAATTGTGGACCATTTTAGTTCTTAAAGTTTCTTGAACTTTCTTTATGTAGAGAATTAAATTGCAGTGGTATCTTGAACAAAACTTGGACGTAGCAAGCTATCTTAAATATTTTAAACGAACCGTAATATCTTAAACAAAACGTAGACATACTGCAGCAAACAAAATGTGTCATTGAGAGTCAAAATCTAGAACATCATGTTCACATTATTTTGGTTCAGATTTGCCTTGAACGAGCAACGGTTTCAATGTGCTATTTGTCTGAGGTTTCTTAGCTCGTTCCTAGTAGTTGTAAAAGTTTCTTAAATTTTAAGCTGTCTAGTACTAGGTTTCTTATAAACTGGTTTCTTATTATAAGGAAGACGTGCAAATCTGATTTACATATTTATGCGTGTTTTCTAGCTCTTTATGTATGTATGTATGTATGTATGTATGTATGTATGTATGTATGTATGTATGTGTATATATATATATATATATATTATATATATATATATATATATATATATATATATATATATATATATATATATATATATATATATATATATATATATATATATATATATATATATATATATATATATATATATATATATATATATATATATATATATATATATATATATATAGACAGATACATAGATAGATAGATATAGAAAATATAAACCACTTTGAATTTGTACCGTTTTCATGCGTTTGATACGGAATCTTTCATGCTATTGGTTCACGTTACCGAACCGATAAGATTCGTGGTATATATGTATATATATATATATATATATATATATATATATATATATATATATAA
>OLMO02000294.1:3663478-3674508 GCA_900291935.2 Cassiopea xamachana | reverse complement strand
TATATATATATATATATATATATATATATATATATATAATATATATATATTATATATATATGTTATATATATATATATATATATATGCATTGTATATGTTTGTGCCTGTATTATTTTTGTCATTACATTTTATAGAGACGGCGCCATTCCGGTGATGCCAACATCAAAGGTATTGATTCTGTTAAAGTTACTTGTTGTTAATGCTTGCACTCAAACAGTGGCTTCTTTTTTTGCTGTTGGTCGGACTTTGTACGTCAACGGTTCTATCTCATTTACCATGAGCCCATCAGTTATGGGCATACATTGCTATCCTTATTATTGCTGATATTACTGATGTGCTTTTTGGTGCATTTACATCACCTTATCTGAAAGGTAATCATTCTATTTACAGAAAGAGCAGATACCTTTTATGAAATTGAATTTGGAAGCCTTGACTTGCTTTTTGGATTCCCAGTAGTTATTGATAGATCAGTAGAGCGTGTCACTTTTAGGCATTGAGAAACTGTTGTATACCGTTGCTCCCAGTCAACAGCATGGCCAGGGCCATAAAAGTGGGGATGGGGCATAAGTGACAATTTTTGGGCCACGCCCTCTATAAAAACATGGTCACGCTCTCATATAGAAATGTAGCGTTAGTCGAGGAAGGACAAACCAAACTCCAATGGTTCAAGTAAACGCTCAGAAAATCAGCCCCTTTTTATATTTTAAGGACAAACAGAGCTTGCTGATATTGATGTTGATCAATCATCTTCCAGAACTTCTCTGAAGATTTGCTACTGCTCTCCCCCCACCTATTTTCTCATCAATTTTAAAGAAATCCCGAGCACCATTTTGGCAAAATAGTGTGGGGCAATTACCTCCCATATCCCCCGTTGTCACGTCACTGCTTTCAGTTCTCAACAATAATTGTCAGTCATTGAGCATTGCTGTGTTTCTCTGGTTTGCTGATGCAAAATTTCTGTTTTGTTATAAGCGGATTTGTTCATCTCTTGGTAGGCCATAACTTGCTTCACAGAGATTCCGGTCACGGACCATCTCTCTCGCTTCATTCTCTTCATGCGCCACCTGAAATACAGAGTGCACTGGAGGGAGAACATAAATGGGAGTTTGATGTCATCAGGCTGGAGAAGGTTACAAACAAAAGGTAAGCCCCATCATTTCCCATTCATTTATTCGGATGTAGAACCTTCACTTGTTCCAGCATGCATGATCTCGGACATTCCAAATTGCATTATTAGTGCGCGTGTTTCTGTAACGTACTCTGAGTTTCACCACCTCTCACGATGCGAAGGGATAGTGTCAGTATTTGTAGGAGGACGTCCTCACAAAAGATGAAGGAATCATTTATTTGAACTAGCAGCTGTCAATTCTCACTAGTATCACCTAGGCCATATTTGTTTTATATTGGAAGGCATTTTCATTACACGCAAATATGTCAAAGATATAATTATTGACTAAAAGGAACATTTTAGATGGATTTAAATATTGTTTAGATATTATCTTGGCTTGCTTTCTTATCATTTAGCAGAATTAGTGAAAACGAATTTTTCATTACTTTTTCATATCTTTAATTTGGTCTATTTTACGGATTTGTGATGGTTTTTAAGATTACAATTTGTTCTAGGCCATTATTTTTTCTGGGATATGCAATTTTCAGTCGATTCAACGCATGCAAATTTTTAAGTATTCCAGAAGACGTTCTTCGAAAGTGGTTGCAAGTAAGATTTAGGCAGATGCCAGTATTGCATTCCCTGTCCTATGACTTGTTGATTTGTTGTTGTTCATACCGATTATCTGCTTGTATTAAGTATCAGATACGAAAGCTAAGGCCTAGTTGAGACGTCGTGCCACGGTCCTGCCTTGCCAGAGAAATAAGCGCTGGAATGGCACTTGCTTGGCAATGGCACTACCTCTGAATCAATCATTGATTTTTGCATGAAGTTCAATTTTTACACAGCTATTTCTGTGTAGGGATAAAATTTGCAACTAAAGCCAAGAAAATAAATGGCACGAGGAACTCAGCCGACGATCTAATCAGTTATCATGCTAAGTGTCTAGCCCGTGCCGTGCCGTGCCAAAAAATTACTGTCACGCTACGGCTCTCTCTCTCAACGTGTGAATTACACCTTGTATGTACATAAGATGCATGTAGGTTGAGGCGTCGTATTTTTGTAAAGCTAACTGTTTCATATCGCTGAATTCTAATTTGTGGTAGGTTTCCTTATGATTCGGGATTTAGACCAACTTAATTTGAGCTTAGAATATGCTCATTAGCTGCTTCTGGATGCAGAGTGAAATTTATTTTGATTTCTCAATTGTCTCAATTTCCTCTGTTGTACTCACCTTGCTTGGTATATCTTATTTCTAGAAATTCCAGATTTTCTTTGGCAATCTCTCAAGATAAAGAGTGTTATCACATTTAATAGCGTCTCTGGTTGCAATGAAAATTCTCGTTAAATTCCTATTTCAAGTTAAATGAAATTACTTGTGAACTCTGTTGACCACAGGTGTTGGTTTAAGTGTTTTGTGTCATTGAAACTTCATTCACGTCTTTACCTAAGTTTCCATCGAATCTTTTCTAGCTTATCGAGTCGAATTATCATTCCACAAACGCCTACCACACTTCAACGCACGCTGCTGATGTCTTACATGCTACGTCTTGTTTTCTTCTCAAAGAGAACGTCAAGGTAGTTTGCAAAATTTGCTTCCTCTCTAGATTTTGAATTATGGCAGTTTTACCTCACCACCAACTGTATTAGAGATCCTATGTACCCCAGATCATTGGCGAGCAGGAGCCTTTGTGAGTGTTCGCCAATAGTATTTAGCAAGTTTTGGCGAGTTTTATCAAAATTTACTCCAAGTTTGCCTAAGTTTTACCAGCTCAAATGGCGAGCTATTTTTTTCTAACAATTTTGGCTAGAATCTTTGACGAGAAAAATCCCAGAATGCATACTGGCCTTGCCAGAGGTGCGATTCTACCCCTTGTTTGTTATGGAGAAAGAAGTAGGAAGACAAATACTGATGAATTAGGCGTAAACATTGCAAAATTTGACTTTATATTAGCGAAGTCATATCTAGTTTTGCTTACATCGTAAAGATTCATGATAATTTGTTTTGCAGAAAATGTTTCATTAAAGTTTGGTAACTTTTGATTATTGTTTGTGTTGTTTTTTTCATAAAATCTCCATTTAGTAGAGTATGATAAGGCAGATGTTGAGATTGGCGTGCTTTGTCACACCTAAAGGGAATGGTATCTTTATATTCGATCTCTTTTCCAGTGGGTTTAGAGCCAAACATGTCTTGCCTCCCTGCGAACTCCACTTTTCAATAGCTCTGCACTTTGCCTATCGAAAATCAAAACTTGATCTGACAAGAGCTTTTGCGTATTACTCCATCTCCTGGTGGTGTTTGAAGGTCGCAGACTTCATTTTCCATTCCATTCTACCAAATTAGTATCTTCTTCATTGCAGAATTCATTGGAGCCTATGGATGAAATTGCAGCATTGATCGCAGCCTCTGTACACGATGTTGACCATCCGGGCTATACAAATTCCTTTCTTTGCAACGCTGGTAACGACCTGGCTGTTTTATACAATGACATGTAAGTATTTCATCGATTTTTTTCTATCTTTCAAAGTGATGTAGTTTTGTTTCCGTTGCCTTTCTGCCGTGTTTTTGTTTTCTTATTTACATAGAACTGATTATGCCCCTATAAGAATAAACATAAAGCGGGGATTCTTCTTATCATTATCGTTTGAAGAGAGCGTAATCACTAAATCCCGTCTAATTCTGCTAAATTAGTATAAAATATAGTAACTGAGTATAAATTGGCATAAAATTTCGCAGTTTGCATAAAGAGTATTTTTATTCACAGTCCCCTTGCTAAAAATCTGATATGGATCGGCTTTGCTGATAGTAAACAGATTATATTGCAAAGAGCAATATGAAATTTAGGAAGAAATAGCACGAGTTCTTTGAGACTATGTCATAAATTACCATAAAATATGGCCTGAAAATGGCATAGATCCATAAAAGAGTGAATTTTTGCAGAGATACCTACTCATTATGCTTTTATGTGCTATTAAATTGTCTTGTTCATTAAGGCGTTTCGATGAATCTGCGTACGGTAGTATCTACAGTATTTGTCAGTTTGAATGCGTATAAAACACGAATTGGAAAATTCCAATTCACCAGCACTTACAGATGTGTACACTAGAAACCTCACACATACGAGTCATGGTTTTATGTTTGCTATTGGTTTTCTGTTGTTCAAATGCCCCTTCTACATCATGTGTAGACAATAGTTCAGATTCACGACTGTTTTTGTATTTCTTTATACAGCAAAGTATAGTAACAAGCCATATTGAAGTGGACGGAAGGGAAGTAGTGGAGTTGACGTGATAGGATTTTGAAGATATAGCTTGCAGTTGTATTTCAGATCATGTCATGATCGCAGAGTTATATATGTTGAAAAATATCCCCAGCCCTATTATTTGGTAGGATGAATAGTAACTGAAGTCGATCATTGAATAATCCAACTTAAATGTCAATCTAATTGGAGATTTTATCACAACCAGTTTTGATTAATCGCTCTTTAATGCGGAGCTTTCACTCAGGAACCCAATAAAGTCTTCTTTTGATATGGACGCCATCTGTTCCTTCATCAGCCGAAGCCATCTAATCAATCAGTGCTAACCTATCATGACAGTAGACAATTGGCCTATTGTGCAGCTCAACTACTATTTTCATTAGTTGGTCACGTCTTGACTTCGGCACGCTTTCTGAACAAGAGTTAAGCCCACATTGAGCACCGAACACTTCTGTTCTTATAACATATTAAAATGCAAAGGGTTTTTCCTATTTATTTGAATGAACTGTTTAGCACATGACTATGTTGTTGAATGAAGAACGGTATAGTCTACTTTTTGCCCATTAACTTTTAAGTATATAGAGTTGACGTGTATTGTTTCGCCTACTTTGATCGATTGCTCAGAAGCCCAGATAATATCAAAGTTCAAAGATAATATTTCCCCAGTCTTTAGCAGATAGGCTGAAGGATTTAGAAACGTTAGAATTACAATTGGTTGCATCCTTTTTAAGGTTTTCTAGTTGGTGTGAAAACGCCTCAATTCCCAATACAGATAGATAGATGAAAATGTTCATACCCTATGAAAATATGCAAAAAGATTTTATAACCCCACAATAATATGCTAAAACTTCTCATACCCCCACTTGTCAAATTTTATTCCTCAGCAAAAATACCCTTACTAACTAGAGATTTCTTTATCTACATGTAGGAAGCAACCATAGTGATAGAGGATTCTTCATCATCAGTTTTCAGACTCATCTAATATAGAAGAATTGTAGAGCTGTAGAACTTACTAAGCGCTATCATAAATTAGTTCATGATAACATTCTCAAAAACTTTCTTTGGTTTCATACCTCCAAAAGTTTTTCAAAGAAGCCTTTGAACCCCCACAAATAGCCTTTGACATATTTCATACCCGCTGCAAGCTTGCTTTCTCCCCCGTACATGTCAAGCTCAATGACCACTCCCTTAGGCCGTGATTTTCCTCCTTCATTGATTTTCTCCAATATTTGGAGAAGGGACGTTTTCTGATCAGCTGTAGCTGGAATAGTTTCTTTTGACTTGTTAAATGGACTGGTAATCTCTCCAGTTACTTATGAATCAGTACGAAGTGATCTTTTAGTGTATAAACAGTCTTTTTTATAGAACGAGGCTTTTCTTTAGTGAATCAGATTCCCTTCATTTGCATATTCAAATTTGATTAAAGTCTCTCAAATACTATTTAGCTATGGTCGCCGTGAATGACCCTCCATGTTCATGGCAGTTCATATTAGATTTGTATTGTAGAGTTCATTACATAGTAACCTGTTGTTTTCTGTTACAGAGCTGTGCTAGAAAGTCACCATGCAGCGTTGGCTTTTAAGTTGACTGCAAAAGACAGTAAATCAAACATATTGAAAAACCTTGAAAGGTATATATTGGATCTTTAGGTATTCTGCCTCATTAATCATAGTTTTCTATTGTCAACGTAAATGTAAAGAGAAACACCACCTTAAGTGTTTCGATATCTTTTATGATTTCAGTTCCCAATTGCGTATCAGCAGCTGTTAGTACGCCTGTGTTTGGATTTATTATGCTGATAGAGCTTTTGTTCTTAATGTTATTTACTTTGAGCCAAAGGTTATTCTCAAATTATTCTTAGTGTCAAAGGTGTAACTTCAGCCGGGGTTTTCGTCTTCACATAGATCTGGATACTGCAACGAGAAATTCTACTTCTTTCCCGGGCTTTTTGCAATGCATGTATCTTGATAAATATTAGAGGATTTAGATTTACGATATACTCTGTTGATGTTATAATTTCATTTTATTTATAGTGAGGATTTTAAAGTTCTGCGACAACAGATTATTGATATGATCATGGCCACTGAGATGAAACAGCATTTTGAACATTTATCGAAGTTCGATAACAGTTTAAATAACCGGAGCCTCTCCCATGATGACACTGGTTCATTGGTATGTTACACCAACATTATTTGCATTCTTCAGATGCAATTTTTTTCCTTTCTACGTCGATTGCGCATCGTGAAGATGTTCTTCGAGTGCTGCATTCTAATGTAAACTACATATGTTCATATGTAGTGTACATGGGCACACGCCTGCATGCACCACACACGCAAAATACACAGAAACTCGCAGACACACACACACTCGTGCAGATAGAAACGGTAACAGTATTATTAACTTTTGTTTTTTCAGAGTGGTAAAGGCACACCAGAGTCAACTGTATCTCATGGCAATCCTTGCTCGAATGAGTCGAGAACACTTATAAAAAGGATGATTATTAAATGTGCTGATATCGCTAATCCAGCCCGTCCTATTCAGTTGTGTATCGAATGGGCGAATCGAATTGCCGAAGAATATTTCCGTCAGGTAGGTAACAAATTGTATATATGTCGCCTCTTCATTGTGTCTGAAATGTATGATTGTTGTTTTGTGCACTATGGTAACATATCCTGCATAATTGAATATCTTCTTCAAATTTAGTGACGACCTGGAGATCATTTCCGTAAATGCTCTTCATTGAAACAGCACGATGTATCTAGTGTTTGATTATAAAATAGTACTACTCTTTTAGCACCGACAAGCGTGCGGGATTTTTAATTGCTTGGAATCGCGGTATTTTATGAAGCTCATTCCTGTCATCTTTCTTTCCCTATAACACCCAAAAGATCCTAAAATAAGCAACTTATTATACAGTTCTACCTTCACATATGTCTTGCTAGCCTATTTGTTTGGCCTCGTTTTCATTTCATTTATTATATGCGTCAGTATTTCACTCCCTGCAACTTTGAGGATTGAGTATTGTAACAGACTTTCATGTCTGCTATTTTAGACTGAGGAGGAGAAACGGCGTGGATTGCCCATTATAATGCCTGTATTTGATAGGCAGACGTGCAACGTACCTAAGTCGCAAGTAAGTACCTTTCTTTAAATCATATTTGGCTGCCATTACTAAGAGATTCAGTGGTACTCGAAATTGCAAAAACTTTCATGTTGAACTAGTCTTAGAGCCATTAGAAAGATGTTGAAAATTCTATAAAACATGCAGATAACATGTCATTGGAAATATTACGCTATTTGATAAATTTGTTGGCATCTACGATTTCTTAAGTGGGATAGTTGCCTTACGTTCTCTTGTTTTGCCTTATAGGTGTCATTCATAGACTATTTTGTGATAGACCTTTACACAGCATGGGACAGTACGTATGAAGATATTTTGTACAGATATGTAGATGTCTCAAGTTGCTAAATTGTTTAGAGGATATCTGTCGAATCAAGAGATACTATGTTGGTGTTAGGCCCTTTATTGCTCGAATAAATTCTTTTTTCTGAAATTCTTTTATCATATTACGTCACACCATGCAATGTTCTGATTTGTCATGCCGTCCAATACACGTTTTTTTTTGTAAGAAAGTGGTTTATAAGAAAGTAGTACTTAGCTGCTCAAGCAGTTAAGAAAGTTCAGTACTGGATTTTTCAGACTTAAGAAAGTTTTTAGTGTTGATGTGTTTAAAATTCCATTTATCTGTGTACAAAAATGTCGTGTATGTGATATTGGCTACCCTCTAACAGTTTTAACTTCTGTTAGTAACTATCATCACTTCAAGATTTATCATCACTTCAAGTGCACATTAGAGTTTTGCACTCTAAAATTTATCATCACTTCAAGTGTGCATGAGGCTTTTTCACTTTCCATTAATGCGCATGCGCAAACCATTGGAATTCAAGATTCTGCTAAGAAAGTCTTATGAAAGTTTAGATTCTGGAATTATGAAAAAGTTTAGAAAGTTTTCGTACTGGGCCAAAGAAAACTTTCTTATAAAATGAAAAACGTGTATATTTCAAACAACCTACAATAGGCAACGTATATTACATTTAAACCGAGTTAAGCTTCATTGATTGTTCTTATAACCACCTTTAATTTTTATATGAACATATAATTATTACATCTATTTAATGAACGATGAAGAAGTTTACCATTTTCAGTTTATAATGTAATAGTCTAATTTATTCTGTAAAGTTTTTGCTCTGGAGTTATAGCTTCTATCACTTTCTTTCGTAGAATTTGCCTACGCCCCAGAAGCAATAGAGTATATTAACAGTAATTACAATTATTGGAAAGCAGAATCAGAGAAAATTGTAAATATCTATTTCATAGTCTATTTTTCAGAATCTTTTAATTCTTTTTGTGTTGTAATGTAATCCAACCAGTATAAGTAGTATATTTCGTGTTACAACCCC
Organism: Cassiopea xamachana; assembly: GCA_900291935.2. NCBI lineage: Eukaryota > Metazoa > Cnidaria > Scyphozoa > Rhizostomeae > Cassiopeidae > Cassiopea > Cassiopea xamachana. Next base: position 3,665,678 of record OLMO02000294.1, on the reverse strand, counting down.
AAGCTGTTGGCTTCAATTTGTAGCCTACAATAGCTGCCAAAAGTCTTGGAACACTTCCTGTGATTTATGCTATAGACGAACAATAAAATCCCCTCCCCCCTGTAAAACAATGTTGTTTGAAGGGCATATGACTAGCACGTTTGAGTGAAGTGATGCCTTTCCAAATAGTTAAGGTCCCTGGCTACTGATTCAACATTGTATGAGAGGGAAGGGGGTTTACATTCTCGTTAGTGCCACGGGAATAGAAATGGGGGTAGAAAATTTTTGAAACTGTATGGGCGTTCCAAGTACTTTTGGCAGACATTGTGGCAGTCAACATTTGGTTAGAATGTTTTGATGTTATTTTTGCCGTATGGCTTTGTTGATGTTGAATTCTTACTTGCATCGCGCTTCTCATAGGAAAGAGTTCGTGATCAAAAGCAAAAACAAAGCTTAGTAACAGACGATGCTATGGAGGAGGATGGCAAACTGTAGCAATATGAAACTTGGTATGAGCAACGCAGCTGATTTTGTTGGTTAATTTCTATCTGGGAAGCAAGCATCGTACATCAAAACAAGCTTGGAGGGTTATTTCATTTGTATTTCATATATATGGATATGTATATGTTTATGTATATATGAAATGCAAATGCCATGTTACGTTATAGGTTATTGAATATTCTATTTCAATTGAGCAATTTGACGAAGAAGCATGTACTGTATTTGGTTCAGCTGCTACTTCCCATTAATGGCATCGGCGATTGGTCGCCAATTGGTTTAATTATGGTCGTGTTTCAGCGGAGTTTCTCAGTCCATGAAGGGCTACCAACAGGAGAGCGTCAGATCACTGCGTTACTCAAATCAATACACACCTTTATTGTATTATAGCGACTTACGAAAATAGGTCTTGCCAAAACTTCCTTTACTGAACTGAAAGTCGACTGGACATATTAGCTGAAAATGCTTGAATTGCCATGTTGCAACTGCAATGTAGCATTGGAGCAATTTAAATTTCCCTCATTATCTGAATTTCAGTGCCAGCACGAACTTCAAATCAGAGTTAAAAGCAATTATTAGTTATTAATGAGTAATGAGTATTGTAAATAGTAATTTGGTGAACTATCGAGCAAGCGGTGTGTTCAGAGACAGCCTTTTAACCGTTTTATTTATAGAAGCGTTGAGATTTTTATCTTGTAAAGAAAGGGGTCCACTTCTTTGTTTGGAAATGCACAAAATTTGTATTATTAATGGCTACATTTCTCGCTGGAAGAGACTAGCATTGAAAATTCAGGATGGCCTAAGGTAGCCTTAGAATTTTCTCTATTTACCAACTAACTCCTTTTGTTCACGTTGTCATGCAATATTCAGGGGTACAGTAATTTAGGGTGTTATAGTTTTATTAATTTGGAAGCAAATAATTGCACACGCTGTTATTCCCGTTTCGATCACGCTCAAGGAGGTCCGCCAATTGTTTATGCGAATAACGAATAGTTTATTACAGGTGTGGAAGGACGGACGCCAATATGCCTTAGGTAGATAAATGTATCCCATTGAATTTTATATCGCCTGATGTGCTGCTTGTAGGTGTATGCATGAGTTTTCAGAGCTTGACAACTATATAGTCTATTTGTTTGTTGTAAATATGAATGGTCCACTTTGTAGCTTTTTCCTTCAACCACTGATTCCTCTATTTACAAAGCTTCTCTAGAAGAAGACAGTAAAGGGTAACGTTTTAGAATGTAAGAATTAGTTGATTTCCCTAGTGTTTACATGAAGAGGAAATCTGTCATGGGATGTGCCAGTTATTTTTGTATTTAGGAGGTGTCGTGTGCTCTTAGCTCCGCTTACCGAAGCCATGAGTTAGGCATACTGTTAGGTCTCGAATAAGCTGGTGGTCCAAATAGGCAGGGGGGGCTGGAAAATTCCTAAAGATGAAATAATTAGGGGGGCTGGACGTACGGACTAATTGTGCATCAACCACCTTAAATACAAAATATCTCGATAAACGTCACTGCCAGCAAATACTTTTTGAAATCTTGCCGCACGTAATTCATTCATCATTTTGGTAGCTCATCCACCCTACCAACTTTACGGCCGGTTTCTTATAGAAAAATTGGGAATTTGGCAAGTGGGGGACAGTGGCGTAGCGGAGGTGTGTGGGGCCCTTAGTGAAGTAGGGGGACTGGGGCCCCTTGCACCTATGTCTAGTTAAAGGGACTAG
>OLMO02000294.1:3615567-3663378 GCA_900291935.2 Cassiopea xamachana | reverse complement strand
TGGTTGGGGGCCCCTTCGGGGCCCCTTATGAGTGGGGGCCCTTAGTGGTACGCCCTAAAGGTAACCACCGTCGGCTACGCCACTGGTGGGGGAGCCTAATAAGAATGGGGTCAGAAAATTTTTCGAAGAAAATAATCGGGGGCGCTTATTCAGGGCCAAAGAGTATGGTCCTACCGAAAGGCAGTTTCATGGTTTATTTTCGTTACTTTCCTTCTGGCTGACAATATGGCTAATCTAAGGACTGATTCGTAAGTATATGGAACTTCTGTGCAACTTGGCTGGTTAGAAATTTTCAGCACGTACACCACTTTAATCACGCCTCTAGCTTTTCGTTTGCTATCTCGATTTTTGTAGATATGTTATATTTTGTTATGATAATAAATAGTTGTCATGTGGTCCACCGAGCCACATCATGGTTACTTGAGGTATGTTTTAGGAATGTGAGGTGTGTGTGTGTATGTGTGTGTTTGCTTGTAAATGTTAAACGCCCCAAATAATCAAACAGACTGTTTGAGACTTTCGGGTTCGAATCAATGGATTACTTAATTTTAACAGAATTTATGATCACTATGTGAGAGCTGTAAGTAGGTGCTAGTGGTAACAGTTTTAATCCGATACGATTTACAAAGCACTCCAATCGACAAAATGCTCAGATAGGTTGTCGCATCATGTCCATGACAACTATCTTTAACTTCCTCAAAAAGATGGTTTTTAGCGTATTAGCAAGCTCCAGTTAGAGATTATTGAGTTTAATTAAAATCAGAAAAGCTTCCACTTATTGTATATTTAACAAGTTTTCGCGTTGTTTGTAGTTTTTATGTTGCTCAAAGCATATGCCTTTGGATGTAGCCCTGTTTGTGTTGTCGTTTTACGTTTGTACGGCTTGCCTGAAGAGGGAGGACGATCATATCATGTGGATCTATTGTAATTATAATTGGAATTGTGGATTTAGAGGTATAGATCTTTTAATATATTGATTAGCCAATAGAGTATCATCGATGTTTATAATCATTATCATATCATAACAAATGTTTAGATCAGTGAATATTCATTAATTGACGCATCGCAGTATTTTTTTGCCTTGTCTTCTCACTGATATGTCGTGTGTCTTCCGGCTGTGAATTCTGTTCACCCAAGGAAGAAGGGAGAAACTGTATCTAGAGACTTTTGCTCAGGTGTAGATTTTGAGGGCACGTACTTCTCGCGTGACTTTTTGTTTTACATTATATCAGAGCATTGATTCAAATCGTACTTGACTCTTAGCCATACATTTGCAACTATCAATCTTCTAACTGTAGATGCTATGATGCATTTTCCATTCATTTAGGACACACTCAAAAAGTGGGGAAGCACTTGCATTTAGGGGCACCCTCGAGCAAAAAAGGGTGGCTCGGATTCCTACGTCTAAGGTGCTTCTTCGTAAACATGAAAACCTTAGGCGTGTACATTCTCTTCATCAATCAACTCGAGATTGAAAACTCAATCTTATGTCAGTCATATTATGTATCGTCATGCAAAATTCTTTGAACAGGACAAAAACGCTTAACAGGAGAAAAAAATAAAAAACAATGAAGAAATGGAAAGAAGTACATAGGAGTTATTTGCTGCACCGCAGAGGAGCAGCGATGCTTCTTTGAAGGTGTTAGTTGGAAACGATAACGAGGGTGTTATTAGATTCAAAATGCAGTTCTGAGAAAACTAACAGTATTTTAGCCATCAATAGATTCTAACTGCTACTTCATTGGTTTTCTGGCATCTCGTTTGATCTTCAGCGATTTTTTTGAAAAGTTCCCCACTAAATGGTATTAGTATAATAGTGACATTGACTTCCCACATGACAAATATTTTTATTAAGAAGCAAAAGACACTAGAAATTGGTGCAAAGATACTTCTCATGATCATTTTTGTTCAGTTCAGTTAATTCCTTTTGTTAAATTCCACAACATGAAAATTTTTGTAAAATAAATAAACAGCAGCAACAAACAACAGTTATATTATCAGTTATATTCATTCCCCTAGCGAATTCCTGTGATCTTCTTGTCTTTGACTAAGTCTCCTTGTTTTTCTGTAGGAAAAACCTAAAACCTTCAGGCTCTGAAAGTTTTACGTGGACAGAACTGCTTTGACTACAGAATAAGTTTGAAGTAAATCACCGCTGGGTGGGCAGCTTCCATTAACAACAACAAGCGTAAAGTACGAGCACTGACAATGTATAGAAGCTGGAAGCAATAATTGCTTGTTACGAAAGTTTGAAATGTTTTTGTGGTGGTGGGGTGTTGGAAATGTTTGTTGTGAAAGTGAGCTGACTGTTTTTTGTTGATGTGGTGCAAGTTTGATGCATCTGTAACATCTGTTTGTTGGCAACAGTTCATGGTTGAGTTGGGTACATAGAGTGTAGGCCAATAATGGAATCTCAAATGCCTTTTAATGAGCCCAACCAGCTCACTATCGAGAATTTCTTGGAGTTTCTTAACAGCCATTCACAAGATTTACTTCCAACTGAAGAGCATAGTGAAGAAGACCGACACAGAGCAAATGAGACAGAAGAGAGAGACGATGCTGAGGCTACAACCGATGGTATTGGTAGCAGCCAAAATGGAAAGGATGAAGCTAGTTTTGAGAATTGGAGCCAGTTTGATTGCAAAGTACTTATGGATCGAAAAGAGACTTCTAATTACGCGCAGAAGACTGGAAAGAAATACACCAAGTTAAGCAATTCTTCTATTTCACCTTTTATCCAAGAATATGAGGAAAACTCACCGCCTGTAGAAAAACAAGAGAAATTTTTGAAGGAAATGATTAAAGCTCAAAGAAATAACATAAAAGATTTTAATTCAAAGCACCCGTTCTCTGTTTCATTATTCAAAAGGCTAAGCATTTTAGAAACAATGTTCAGCTTTCTTTCAAAGAAGTTTCATCTTTTGAAAGTTCCTAAAAGTAGCAGTAAAATGAAACCTAAAGAAGCAAAAAGTGAGAAAGGATCTCAGAATCAAGTTCCTCAAGGTACAGATGTTATGGTGCAACTAGGTGTGAAAACAGGACTCACGCTGTTGTTTTCTCTCATGAAACAAGCTTGGATGCAACGTAATCAATCATCAGCACTTTGCAGTGATGTGCTTAGCACTGTTGGGAGTATTGTGATTTCCCTTCCACCACTGTCTCTAGCAAACAGTGCAAAGTTGCCAAAGCTTGCAATAAGCAGCCTTGATCAAGCCATGGATTTTCTTAAGGATGTAGTGAAGGGTAAAGTTGCAGTTGACACCTCAGACAAGAGATTGTGTGCAGAAATACTTATTGGACTGGCACTACAAAGAGGCTCACTTCTTGCAATTTTGGATTGGATTGAGACTGGTTTTAAATCAATTCTAACTGCAGACCAGATGTCAGTTGGGAAAACAACAATAAGTTATTGGGTGAAGCAAATGCATAGCACAAATTTTAGTGAGGTAAGGGTCAAAGTTACTCCAGCTGTTATTGTTAGCTCTTTAGATGTTTCATGTGGGCATGCCAAAGTGTCACACTAAGTGTCACTCCTCCCAATTTTTGCCAAAACCATCATTAATCCTTGAACTTGTGATTAAAAGCTACCATTATAATCATTAGATTTCATTAATTCTGGGATGTTTAGTTAGTAGTCTGTTGGGAAGTCTCTCTTACTATTCTTCCCACTCAAATCTTATTTAGCACACCACTGTAGGTGACACCATGCAAATTTTACTTTCATTGCAGTTCACATTATTCCAGCATATATCAATTTGAAAGTGATTGCTATTGTGAGTGTTTGTATCATTTGAGTATGGGATTCACCAGTTATTGTTTAACTATTTGCAGAATGATGTAATTGAGTCAGAAGGATACAGTGATGAGGAAGGGGATTTGACTTTGCCTTTGCAGCAAGCTGCTCTTAATATCCTGAAAGAGGTATGCCATTCAATTCTAGTTGACTTAACACCAAGCCCCTCTCTCATGAACCAATTTTCCTTCCTCTTCAATATTTGCTTATTTAATCATGGAAATGTTTTATATTTCCAAATAATGAGGCCAAGAGACCCAAAAGGGATGACTGCTTTGCATTAAGGAGCTACATTTGTCACACCTATTTCAGTCCATGCACTGAAGAAAATTATGCATGAGCTCATTTGTGCATGAGCAACTGCTCTGAAGTATTTGGAGCTGCATGTGTGATGCAGAATATCACAGTATCTGAGATAGCAAGCATGGTAAAGAATTTAAATTTTTGCATGTCTATGCTAGAAGCATCATAATACAACATGTGAGAGTTGAGAAAATTAGCATCATTAGGAAATACAATATACAGAAAGTTTGCATTTGACAAGAGCTATAGCAAAGCTGGTATGGACATTCTTTGACTCATGCTGTAGCTATTGCATGTGTGTGGACACATGCACATATAACCACTTATGTGTCCAGGCATGGACTGATATGTTTTTGCATTGACTTATTTCATGTAAAAAGCTTGAGAACTTGGAAAACAATGCAAAATATTCTTCATGTGTCAGGTATTGAACATGCAATCTTTTCCCATCACTACAACATTCTTTACATAGTCTATAATCTATTTCCAAAGTACTCTGTATTATGTGACTGCTGATCCTTTTATCTTTTCATCTATATACTGTATTTCATCTAAAGAGTGTCTGGGGTGCACATTACATTTTCCATCATTTTAGGGGGGCACTCATTTTAGGGGGAGCTCATTTAAGGTGGTTGCTTTTTTAAGGTGGGGTGCTCATTGATTTTTCATCTTGTTACAGTAATTGAATAATAGTTATCAGATTTTGTTCAAAAAAGCAGATATTGTAGTCAGTCATAGAGTCAGTAAACATCAATACATATCTTCATTTCTCTATCATATTACCATGATCATTACAATCCTTCTCAGCATCCTTATTGTTTTAAGTAAATGAATTGACATCAGACTCAGTAATTGGTATGTAAGCTGCTATTGCAATTTATTAACTGGATTTTCATATGTCTGCCCTTTGTATAGCATTGAATAAACTTGCTTATTGAATTTTACTGACATTTAAGTTTAGGTGCTCTTTTAGGGGCACTCACAGGAGGAAATACAATGTGCAACTGAATACAGCACAACTAGCAATGTTAGAATATTCTAAAAAGTGTTCTAAATAACTTATTGTACACTAGCTACTTATTAGTAACCAATCTATATGTAGATTGTATTGACTTGATTAGGAAGCCATTGTACTAGTGTCTGTGATATAAACAGAGACCATATCTATTTAACAACAGCTCTGTAAGAGTAATCAAGAATAGCTTGTCACAATAATAAATTTTAGGTGACTGGTTTGGCTCTTGATTATGCCAATAATCATTCATTGCTCAATGAGGGGAAGTCAGATAGCAAAGGGGAAAAGGACACTTTGCAACAGTGTGAGGCATATGTCTGGGGAAGTAACAGTAGCCACCAGCTTGGGGAGCAATTGCAGGACAAAGTAATGTCATGTAAAAAGAGCAGGGCATTTGATAAAGCATACCAGGTAGATGTCTTTAGGATTCTATCATTTTGAACCACTCTGCTATCTTAGGCATGCACTCTCATTAAGAATTTTCAGAAAATACACTTGTTTTGTATTTAAACCTATTTCTAATAACTTATCCATGCAAATTAAAGAGAGAAAAAATTGTCATATAAATGCAAGCTAAGAGCAATCCCACTTCATATGAATCCCTTTTCACTTTTGAGAACAATCCAACTTTGTTATTATATAATTGTTTTCTTGTTGATCTTTTTTTTGCTGAAATTCATGGTTTGGAATTTTAAATTGTGAACTTGAATGTGAACAGACCCTTAGCCTGATTAATGCATTTATTTTTAGATTGAAGCTGGCCAGTATTGCACTTTTGTAGTTGACGAGAATGGAACTTTATTTGGTTGTGGGAAAGTATGTAATTTTAGAAGAAATTATTTTAGTTGTATATTACTAGAAATTTTCAATTCATAGCCAGAGTTGCATGTGAATCAACACCCAACTCTTTTTCAACTGGGATATCCAGGTTGAATTATTTTTTGTATGCCATGTCACTTTGAGAGATACAGTTATGTTAATTGTGTTGGTAAGGGTTCCTGTATGCTTGATTGCACTATAGCTTTAACTTCGTCAAGAAAGTTAGGCTTATATGTCTTCTTGAACAAGTTTACTTTCCTTCCATATAATCTTTGACTGGAGCTCACTGCAGGGGCAGATCTAGTGGGGGCATGGTCTCCCAATGGTAGCATTTCCTATAGCAAACAATTATGTTAAGAAACTTCTTGCTTAAAAAGAATCAGATGCCCCCCAAAGTCCAGCTCTAGATGCGCCCCTGGCTGATTGCACATGTCTTTGTTTGCATTGCCAGCTTTTTGAAGTTTGATTCAGGACAATACTTGTAACAGATATTTGCATCTCTCATTGTAAATCTCTAGAAAACTGGCCATACCTTGACATTTTATATATGTTTTGGCTAGCCCATTATCTTTCCTTAGAGAACATAGGATGTTTTTTTGTTTTTATTTTGGGAATAATACAACAGTTTGTTTATTCTTCATAACTTTCGATCACATTTAGCAAAAAGTTTTCCAGCACCCTTTCCTTCCTGGAAAACCAAATATTGTGTATCCTTGTTTTTTTATACCTTGCTTCTTCACCATGTCAAATATTCAACATTTTATCATTGAATAATCAATTCATTAATGACTACTATTTATTCTAAGGGAAGTTATGGTCGTCTTGGCATGGGTGATTCTTTGAATCAGCCACGACTTAAAAGAACCTTGCTGCCATCATCGAAGATCGTCTGCCAGGTTTCTTCATCCAAAGGCTCAGATGGTCACACGCTAGCATTGACGACAAGCGGGGAAGTGTTTAGCTGGGGTGATGGTAAGTCGTGATTCTACTAGTACGCATGCGCAATGTCCCATATATTAAGCAAGCTACTTTTTTGGCACAACTGATTTTTCAGTTGATTACACGGTGCTGTGATGAGTTTCACGAAGATGAGTTTGACAAATCGCTGTTGGCCGCTTTGCTATCTAGTAGAAGCTGCTCTCGGCAACAGCAAACAAGGAAATATAATCTTCTCTCTGAGCACCACTCGGGTTCCATTTTGTTTCTTGTTTAAAATTCCTTAGGCACATTACGTCCTTTCCACCTTTATCTCCATAGCCAGCACCTCCATACACCCCCATACGGTATGCCCCCCACCAGCAGCGAAAGACCCTTGAGTGGGGGTGTAGCAACAAAAATTTACTGAAAGGGTACTAAATGTCCCAGAATTACCGACAAGCGATGATCGTGAAGCAAGTATTTTCCAACAAGCTAACCAACGGTTTGCTTTTGCCGAACCAACGGTTTCGGCAAAAGTAGGGAGTGTGATACCTCCCGCACCCCCTACTTTGGCACGGCCCTGCCCTCCAACACACATTACACCCCTCCACCACCATATTCAACACAGCAGCTCATTTCATAAGGCAACCAATCCCACATACCAGATAGTGACAGCTTAGAACAAGCTCTAGGTCTATATCCTCATGGCAGTTATTTGTGAGTATCTTTGTGTCATATTGTACAATGGCTTATCTACCTCGCTCATCTTTTAGCAAATTTTCCCTCCACAAATCTACGAGCCCTACTTATTTTGTTCTAAACCTGGGACCCCTTTATGTCGTCATCACGGCGTAGGAAATGCATAAGGAAATAACAAACGTTTGTTAGTCCTGCAAGGGATTTTTTGCGTGTATATCGTTACTTTGACCAGGAGCTACTTTTGCAACAGCACAGAAGGTAATCAAGCCACAATTATTCGCCAGTGCCCTGTAGAATAATCGATATTTTGCTGCGAGCACAAGTATTAATGCGAAAAACAGGGGGTTGTGGCCTAAGGGGAAGCATCGAGATTTTCTAATGGGCTCCCTTTAAAGTCAATTGGTATTTTACAAGTTAGGGTAATAGAGCAATGTCCCACGATGAATGAGCTACCGTCCTCCGTTTCATCCGATATTCTTGGCCCTATTCCTGGAGCCACAAGACCCCTAGCTGAAAGCAATGATCCATGGACCTTGTCCCCTTCTTCATATCTTTGTACCTCTTGTTTTACCCAATTTCTAGAAGAGTACAATGAACCTACATGTTGTTAATTGAAAGGAGCGTTCCTTCTGCTATTTGGCGTACTCGTGCCCATTATTTAAACCTTACCGTTTATCTTCAAATTTCAAAAAAGTTGAAGCATTCATAACTGCACCTTTTTATCTAGGTGATTATGGCAAACTTGGACATGGTAATACTTTGATGCAGAAAGTACCCAAGCGTGTCCAGGGTGTTTTGAAGGGAAAGGTGTGTATCGTAGTTGCTATTGGGCTTTTTAAACAAGAATCCTAGAAGACTAGACATAATCAAGTGACACGGCAATTTTAGATTTTTTATATGCTAGATGAACAAAATGTTGTTTGTCGCAAATAATTTTATATGGAGTTGTAAATAGGGTATGATGAGAGCATTAGCGCTCCAGATATCTTTTCTGAACGAAGAACTAATGTGAAATACATTTCGTTTATTTTTCTTGCGAGAAACACGTACCCACTATGTGTGGCTTTTCTAGTAAACACTACTGCCTGGAGTTCTCTGCACCACTGTAGGGTTGTTTTGATTATAACTTTTCAAGACAACAGTTCTATCTGTGTGCTTTAGCAGAAGAAGTTCAGTTTATAATCTGCACAGAAATGCGGTTCAGAGGTGGAAAATTTAGCGGACAATGGCACCAATGATCCCAGAAATTTCTTGGACCCCCAGAAAGGAAAAGGGAAGAAAGGATAGAGAAAAAGGAGGAGAGAAAAAAAGGAAGAAAGAGGAAGGAGATGGAAAGAAGGGAAGAGAAAGGAGAAATATGAAGGAAGACATAAAAACCAAGGCAAGGATAAAAGTTCTGAAAGAAAGAAAATAGAACCAAAGCTGAGGACAGAACTGGCATTTCTATAAAGCATCTTTGTCAGACCATCTAAAAGATTTTGATGGAAACTCAGAAATATTGCATAGACTTTTTAGTGAAAGTAGCAAATAAAAATAGAGCATTGCCAAACTTTATTTAATCATCCTGATTGTATTTTTTAATTGATCACAAACTAGGAACAACGAACAGCAGTTTCAGTTTGCTCACAAGGATTTTTTCAATATTTTCTATGACCCCAGAAAGTAAAATATTTTTTCCACCCTTGATGTAGTTCTACGTTTCTTTCAGTTTATCCAGTTTATATCCGCTGGAAACAGGCACAGTGCGGCCGTCACTGAGGATGGCGAATTATACACGTGGGGTGAAGGAGATTATGGAAGACTTGGTAATTAGTATTTATATTGTTGAATTAATAAATTACCTCAATTTGTAACTGATCCTTTCGATAGAAGTCTGACGATCACCTGCTTTAATATATTCTTAAGAATATTTTGTACACTTTTTGACGGACAGACAGACTGACACACACACCCAGACTCACATGCACATATGTATATTTACATACTCTGGCATCGGCGGATGGGAGGGGGCTATAATATGGATGGGGGCTGACATTTTGCTAAGCAAACATAAATTGGGGGATGTTAATAAATAGAAATGGTTATTGTTTTTCCATAGTCACTGCTGTAATAGAAAGGTTGTTAATAGATGGGGGGGGGGGGGTCAATGTTTAATACTCATCATCATCATGATTTTACCAACACTTTTTAGATAAACCTACTTACTTTTAAAACATCTCCACAAGTGTGTACTTGTACTTGTTACTATCCGGTGTAGCTTTTTTGATTTCATTACTTGTTAGTAGTGATTTGCGTTCACAAAGTCAATATTTTTATTTGCCTACCCTTTTTAAAACTTTGAAATCTTTAGTTTGGGTAGGGTGTGAACAAAATGGGGGAAGGGGTGGATTTTCTTCGAAATTGCCTAGTTAGGGGACTCAATAAATGGAACTGTGTGGTGAAATTTTCAAAAATTTGCATACAGTGTCCCCCTACAATTCGATGCCAAAGAGTGCGTATCTTATTTATCTCAGGACATGGTGATAGCTCTAGCAAGAGCATTCCAACTTTGGTTAAGAACATTGGCCTGGTAAGCCAAGTGGCATGTGGAAGTTCTCATACCATTGCATTGTCGCAGGATGGCACATTGTTGTGGTCGTTTGGAGCAGGGGATAGTGGTATGTTTATTCTCTTTGTAGAATATTTTGTTAGTTGAATTGCCGTAGCTGTAGATAAGTTTTAGTTTGAAATATGCTATTGTGGTATGTCGTTGTACAAACTTGAGCAAGCCCACAAAACAAGAAGCGCAAATCTTCGTATTTACTGGCTCTGTAGTGCAATATGAGTTTCAAAAGCAGGCTAATTAAAATTCTCACGTTGAGCTAGTTTTCCTTGAAAATTTCTACCTATTACATTATTTTATGTTAAGTTATCTGTATTATAATTTCCTTTCATTGTCATGAAAGTTTGTTTAATTTTTTCATTGCTTTCCGGATTTTTTGAGCTCATGTTGTAATCTTTTGCGAATTTGCTAGATTATGCTTCATGTCATGACTACTTGTACGAACCTTCTTTCATGCCGAAGCCTTTTACGAAGCTGTAAAATATCAAATTGTGATTGTATGTTAAGTTGGCAAAATTCGTCTGGTTTTCACAGCAAAAACCAATCACCATTACCTCGCTGATAGACAAGACACATCTGAATCTCTACCCTAACACCGTGCAAATCTGTTTTTTATTGTGACAGTTAACATGTCTCCCAAACGCTATGTGGATAGCATGTGTGCTAATCTCAAATTATGTTAAAACCACGTGCAAGTGTGTGTAAATCAGGTGCAAAAATTGGTACAGGAAAGCAAGTTAGTGAGGAGTAAACTTTTGTAAAGTTTCCTTCGATACACTTTAGGACATGAAATTTTAAGTTTAAGGGATTGGGAATCATTCAAAATTGATTTTAAGAATTTCTACCTTGTAATTTCAGGAAAACTTGGTCATGGTGATAACAACAGAGTATTTCACCCCAAGGTACTATGAGTTTCTCTATCGTTTTAGAACTTAGAATGGGCCATTTTTGCTGCATAGCTTATCATACACATTGGCATAATATTTATCTTTGATCATCACAATTTTAATCATTATCACTGTCTCTCTTCTTATTGTTTTATTCTTTTTCTCTTATCCTTCTTTCTCTCCTCTTTTTTTCTTATTCTTCTTCCTCTTTTTTCTTTTATTATTCTTCTTTTCCCCTCTTATTCTTCTTCTTCGCTTTTTCTTCTTCATCTTCACTTCATCTTCTCTTCATCTTTTCTCTTGTTCATAATCTTCTTTTCTACCTCTTCTTTCTCTGTTTCTCCTCTTCTTCTGTTCCTCTTCTTCATCCTCTTTGTCTTCCTCTTCTTCTTCTGTTTCTCTTCTTCTTCCTCTTCTTTTCAATGTAGTGTACCGTTATGGTACAACTGATCGTCCTCGCCTGCTATTGTCAGTTAGTTATGTGTGACCTCTTGCTATGTAACCACCATACTGACTCACCTGTGAGTTTTGAAAGCAGCATCTGGTCAGCTACCCCAAAGACACTTTTTTGGGTTATGAATCGAATGAACAAGGCTTCAATGCTGCTGGAAGTCCTTGCCCGCTCTAAAATCCAGTGTTAGCGTCTTTAGCACCACTTGTTCATCCAGAGCTCCGTCTTCGTCATCATCATGATTGTCATTGTCATCATCATTGTTGTTTTCATTACGTCAGTCAATAAAGTATTGAAGCTTAGTTGCAGTATCAATTTTGTTAGTTTATCATTTTGCATAGTCATTTAATTTAAAGCAGATATATTTAGAGATTCAAGCTTTTCTTATGGCGGAAACCGTAGTTATCTTTTAATGCGCTTCGATACTCCGTCAATCATTTACCCCAGTTCTTTCCTTTCCTTGAAAAAGTGGAAAAACTATCTCGAGAAAAGCATCTTGAGTTTCGTAGCAGGAACTTCTTATTGTATAACAACTGCAATAGCAAAATTTATGGTATCTATGATCCTAAGTGGGTTATTTTTCACCACAGCCGCTAGAATCTCTCCAAGGCATTCAGATTCGTAAGGTCGCAGCTGGCTGTCAAGCATCACTCGCTCTGACGTCAAGTGGACAAGTAAGAAAGATTTTTTGCATTTATTACAGCCAAATCAATCTACTGTTTGAGATTTTTCTTGGTGGATTAATTCTTATATTGATCTTTTCTTAAAATGAATAATGGTGATTGGAGATAACATCAGATTCGAAGCATATGGCACCTACTCGATTAGTGTCGGCTTTCTGAATGGTTAGATGAATATTTGTGTACACTATCCTCAGCTATATGTAGGGGTGCACAAGAGTACCAATGCCAACATGAAGGATCTTGTACTTCAGCGCAGTGAAATGCTTATGGTGGTGCCTGGGGAAGCACCCATCCCCAATATTTTCAAAATGGAAGAAAGTTGGTCCAAAGTCAGTTATGCTGCAAGAGAAATGGTCAGTATTTTCTGCGACCGTTTGCCACCCCCTCCCCCTTCAACGGAAAGTTCCTCGGCACACCTCTGCGTCAGCGTATGTGGAAGATCGTCCTATCCTATCTTTCCTTTTGGTCCATCTTATCTGCCAGGATGCATTTGTATGGCATGTTTTTTCTCTGACTACCACTAGCTTTCGGTGTCCCCTTGAAATGGTATCTTGTGTGGATGAGGATTATACATAGAAGAAGAAAAGGAGGAGTCTTCTGCTGTAGCTTTGGATTTTCATTTGGGATATTGGTTGACTCTGACTGATAGTATCGTGTACTATCCATGAGTGTTTGGGCATGTTATTGTCACAAGCTGCAGCTGTTTGCTGAAAGTCTGCTACTGTACTTTACAATGTAAACATGTCTGATATGTCATTGCTTTGTATCTCGGTCAAAGTGTCTCTAGACAGCGTCATATTTCATTTACTTATTTACAGTCTTCATTTACAAAACTCCAACGCTTCCATTGGTTTTGATGAAATCTATTGCATTAAAGTAGGCAAACGTCGTTGTCCTGTTTAGATTACCTGGCTTAGTGAATCGAAAGGCTTAGCTTCTCTTTGTTATTTTTGATCACAATTTATCTGAAATTAGCATCATTTCTTCTGTTCTAGATTTATGCGTGGGGATGTGGCCCTTGTTTAGGTACAGGATCAGCCGATTCCGTTCATCTACTGCCAAAATTGATTGAATCATTAGACAATTCATTTGTAGAAGATATTGTAATGGGAGACAACCACTGCCTAGCGATCACTCGTCGTAAGTTTCTCACACATGTTAACAACACATTCATACACAATATCGGAAGTTTCACATGTCTTTCTGATTGATTCAATGATCTTACTTCTCCGTAGAGAAGTTATTGCTTCATTTTTGCAGCAATAGGATTTCATCATGCTTATGGTATTCCCTCAAGAAATTTGAATACTGGACCAAGTTCGTAAGAGCTCCCTTTTTCTTTCGTAACAGAGCTCGGTATTTATGCCGGTTGATACTCACAAGTATCAAGAACGAATATCAAGAAAACAATTTTAGCTAGCATCATTATTGACATTTGTATGTTTATCAAGGAAAATCAAAAATGGCACTATTTTTACTTAGTCCCTTAGGGTGAAAGTATTTGTTTTCCCTTCGCTGCTGGAGCAAAGGCCCTTGTTTCCTTCACTGTTGGGACAAGCAAAAAGGCCCACTGGGACATATGTCTCATCAGTCAGTACTTTAAAAGTTACCCTGATCATACCCTCTTTCACATTGCTAGCACTCAAAATTAAGCAAAGATGTTCCCTCAGATCTAAAAGGCAAAGATAGCAAGTGATGATAGTTCTTTTTCTTGCCTGAAGCTGGCTACAGTTTTTTGTAGTTTATTGTCTCATTGTTTTATCAAAGATAAGTGACAATTGCAGATGAAGATCTCCTTTCTAATGGATTGAATTTGTCTTTAATCGCTGTGTATTAGTTGCTATAACTAAGTTCTTGGGCCGTTCTTTACATAGCTAAGTATCATAAAGGCATGGAAAATGAGAAGTACACCACTTGAGTGGCTCAAGTGCAGAAAGTTGACTGACTTTCACAATAGCTGGAAAATGTTTGAAAAAAGCATTGTGAAAATTTCAATTCAACTTGTAAAGGCTACCAGAGAAGAAAGTTTCAGGAATAGGCAAAATGTTAGTAGGTTAAGAGCAATGCCATCTATTCATATAGGCCTAGGTAATTATGTAGAAAGGGCGTGCTTTCGTCGGTTGCTTCATGGTAGCTGTTCGGTTTGTAATTGAAGTTACTGCTTCAGCACTAGCTTGTCTGTTTGCAATACACGTTTTTTTTATAAGAAAAAAGTTTATAAGAAAATGAGGCTCAAATCGTCAAATATTAAGAAAATCGTAAGAAAATCGTAAGAAAATCACGAGGCTCAATTTCCAAAATTAAGTGTTTTTGTAGGCCAAAAATCGGTATTTCGTCGTTGTTGCATTCAAAATGTTAAAGATGGAAATCAAATTCAAATACACAATATCAATAATGAAAGTTTATACCATTTTAGCCAGTTTATTTCAGTAAGAGTTAAGAAAAATTTAAGAAAATCTCTGGCTGAATTTCGGGAAAAGTTAAGAAAATTGAGGCTCAGGTAAAATGATGGTTTTCTTATAAAAAAAAACATGTATGGACAGCCCTGCAGTTGTTCAATGGCTTTGAAACCATTTTTACTGTCCTTCATAAAACGGCATCGAGTCGGACTGCATGCAATGAGTTATTGTCTCTTTCGCACTAGCAACCTAACCCAGGCTCGGCCTAGTTATTTGATGTGTCTACGAAGCAAGAGTTGAAATTGTTGAGGCCACTTCAAAACAAGGCCAAATTGAGCAGGGTCTAGCCCAGGTTTTTTGCGTCCAGATTAGCATAGGCAAGGCCCAGGCTGTGGAAAACTTTGACCAAGCATAAGCTAGTTTGCGTAGTGCTGAAATGGCTATACATTCGAGCCACTTACACATCGCTGCCTTCATAGTCAGTGAATTGCTCACAGAAAATTCTCTGTTTGTTTTTAGAATCCGAAGTCTTCTCTTGGGGTAACAATTCAATGGGTCAGTGTGGTTTAGGACATTGCATGACACCTGTTGCGGGCCCCAAAAAGGTGCCTGGGCTTGAGGGTGTCAAGATACAACAGGTCGCTGCGGGAACATCTCATTCTGTTGTATGCACTTCATCACCACCAAATAGGTGAGTTTAGAATTGTTTTCAAGGCATCTTTCGGTTAAATAGTAATAGGATTGATCAGTGTTGCAGATTTCGTATCCTCTTTATATATATATATATATATATACATATATATATATATATATATATATATATATATATATATATATATATATATATATATATATATATATATATATAGTATATATATATATATATATGTATGTATGTATGTATGTAGGCTTTAGCTGTAACAGTTAAAGTTTTTGATATTGTTGATTTACGCCTTGCTAGCAAGGGAGAGTGTATTGCCACCAGTCTCTTATTACCTTCTCATAAACTTTCGTTTCTTTAAATTCTATACGGAGTGGCTAAGAGCTGAGATCAAAGCAGTACTTTGAAGGTGCTGGCTACTCTCCGTTTCTCACTTGTTCTGTATATGTGTGTCGTGCTTGTGTCTCGCATGTGTATATCGTGTTTTCGTATGTGTTTCAGTCTTTGCGCCGTCCGCTTTTGTCTGTGTGCTTCTGTCTGTGTGTTATCTGCCTTTCTTCATGTGCCGCGTTTTTCTATCATTGCCTTAAGCTTTTGAGGTAATTTTTGTTGATTTTTGTAGAAGAATAATTGCACAGCATAGACCGTATTGCATAATGCTGAAAAAGGATACGTTTGTAAAAGTAAGGTCCCTACTTGAGCTGTTTACATCACACATGGAAGAATTCATGGCAGTGCATGGGATGGAAGAAAATAGGTATTGCCTCGCCATAAAACTCTCATATATCATTTATTTTTTAAGGCAAAGGGTGATGATCATTCTTTTTGTATTTTTATTTATTTCTACGAGACTCCTTTCCCTTTGAGCCTAATTTTTTAAGTTCGTTGACTGCTGAAATTTGTACTGCTTGAAAAAGTGAGAATTAGTAATAGTTTGTGTCTTCTGAACTTTGGATTATACTTTACAGACATAAGCTGTACTCAAAAATACAAAAACAGAAACACAAACCATGGGAAGAATGCAGTAATATAAATATCAATATTTGAGGTAGCAGGGATAAGAACAATAATCCTTACAGACAAGCTAATGAGCAAGATACTTATTTATTGAACAATTCATTAGCAAAGACTTGACAGGAAGACATACGCTACTAGAGATACATCTACCTTTTGCCTCTTCGTTAGTGCGTTGTTCACATACAAATCATGATCCTAACCAGCTTGTCTGCGATGATCCATGCTTTCCTCATCTTTATCATTAAGTATTTGATCAGAATACTTACCTCCCCCCTCCGTCCTGAGACTCCAATGTCTACAATGAATGGGTAGTATTGGTTCTGAGAAGCGTCTTGTTTCTTACAAAATATGCATTCAGTTTACTTTTAAGTCATTGCACTATGTAATGTTTTGCAGTTATGGTGAAGATATGGTTCTACACTTGCTCAACCTTCTCAAATGTCATATGGTATTGGCAATCAACGATAAGTCTGTAAACGATTTGCTAGGAAGTGAGTCAAAAGAGATCCGAAAATTATTGATAAGACTGATTGATTTGCCGCTTTCACAAAAAATGCATCAGGTAAGTACCCCTTTATGTTTGATATTTTCTTGGCTACTGAAGCATAAAACCTTGAAAATTTCGTCCATCAATTTTTCATAATTTATGACGTTAAAACCTTACACTTAACACTGTAATGGCTGGTTTTCTTATTTTTGAGATATTATTTGATATATTAAAGATTTTTTGAGTCAGTAACGTTTTAATTTAGGCCGTCATGGAAACTACAAAACTTGGTGCCCAGATTCTTGTGCCAAGCTTGCAAGAACGTGTCGAGCTCTTATTCGAACTTTTGCCCAAGCAGATTTCAACTGATGGTCGAATGTCCAATGGAGATGTAGGTTGATTACATCGTTTTATCAAAGCACTTTTCCTTTTTCATGTCCTTTGTTGATATACTTTTGCATTTACGGAGTTACTTGTAATGCTCTACAATTGCATATTATCTTGTCTGACAAGGTATTGAGAATACACCACCAATTTGTTCAAGAGTCTGAGTTGCAGCAATAAGTATTAATCGAGTTATTTTTAGTCCTCCCAATTTCATATCTGGTAGAATTAATTGCTACTTTGTTTTGACTAGTAGCATTCCATAAGTGAAGCATTTCTCTAGCGTTTAGGCTCCTCCTTCTTTCTTCCTTCAGCTGAACCTGACTTTGGTTTTCCCATATCTAATTAAGCCAAGTTGCTATATACGTTGACTGAAAAACTTATACATACTAGCTGTTTACCTGATTATTCAGCTTTTTATGTATAAGTGATTGTTGACAATTGACCACATGAAATTTTTAAATGGGCTTAGCCTGTTTACCATATTTACTACAACGTACCCATATTGCGAGCGAGATAGCACAGTGGTTAGAGCGCATGCCTCCCGTGCGGAAGGTCTACGGTTCGAGCCCGACTCGATGCCCTGACTGAACGCTCGCTCACTGTTCACCCAGCAGCCCATGGGTACCCAGTGGGAACACTGGGGAGATAAAGGCGGCGAGGAAAGGAACTGGCCACCCTACCTCACATGCTGATGGCTCAGGATAAGTGTCCTCTCTAACAGGCACTCCCCTACGTACGAAAGTATGCGGTACTACCTTTACTTTTTACCCATATTGCTTATGAACAAGGAAACGATGATGTATGATGCACCATAATAAGCAGGCCAAGCCCTGACTTTTCATGGCGTAATTTCACTTAAATTGTATTTATTTTTGTGTTCTTTCCAATTATATGTGTTTTCCTATGTATTTATCATTTATTTAGATCATTGCTAGTATCAGAGCATTACTACCATCTTCTTTTACGTTTACAGATGCTTTTACTAGACGTTATCCTCTGCAGCCTAGACGACCATACTCACATAGCAGATTTATTTGGGCTCTTACAGTACGTTAGCAGTGACACTGTTTCCAGCCCTGATGGAAAAATCACTTCAGATATTGGTAGTGATGACGATTTCCTCAAGCAACTCAGAATAAGCGAGACGTTGATGAAGATTCTCTTACGTAATATGGGCTTCTTTACTGTGAGTAACTTAGCGAAAATGGCCTGAAGCACATTTACAGTATTTTCTCTAGAGTCCGCCAGGGGGGACTAATTACATTTTTCCATTATCACAGGAGTGCTCGTTCGGAGCGGGTGCTCTTTAAATTTCATCGTGTCAGCTTGATAAATTGTCATTTCATTTAGAAATTATTATACAGGGTAGATTTTGCAATAAAATTAGTCTGCATAACTGCCCTGTATTACGCTAATTACACGAAGAAAGATGATTACATCAACAATGAAAAGAAACTGAATAGTTGAAACTAATTACGTGTTAAAAAAGGAAAATCAAGCGGCCATTATGATTTTTCTTTATGCTCACAATTTTGCTTTAAATAACGAGAACGATTTACTTGTTTTTGTTTCATTTGAAAGGTTGCTCTAAATACATACTTCCCTGTAGGCAAAGCTTTGTTGTCCTGAAGATTTGTTTTTGAGTTACGTAACTACTTTGAGTATCTGACAGCGTATGAAATATTTCTTTTACAATGTATGTAATGAAGTAGGTATAGGAAATAAAAGTATTCATGGAAGTATGATTAGAAATTAGATATTACTTTCAGTTTTAAATTCATTTTACCTTCAACATAAATCTCCACTTTCTGATCATAATGAGCATCATTACATCATTATACTTACCCTCAATGACTTCACGTTTTCAAGCAAGTGGATTGTCTCAGGGCACAAATTCCTTGATAGGATCGCATTTTGTCAGCAGCATTTTCGCGTAGTAGGAGTATAGATGTCAAATCTTGATTGGCTAACAAAAGAACCACCATAGAAGGATTTCTGCCAATAATGTTGCGAGAATTCGTTGAAAAGCATCGAGAAGCGTGTTTTTCTTGTAAATAGTGTACTTTCTTTGCGAAAAAACTGATAACACGTAGTTTCAAATAATTGAAAAATATTTTGCAAGCATGTTCAGAAGGCTTCAATTCACATTTCCAGAAGGAGCAATTTTTATATCTTCCGTAGATCAAAAGTTATCGACATTACAAGCTATCCATCTTCTTTTAATGTCGATAACTTTTGATCTACGGAAGATATAAAAATTGCTCCTTCTGGAAATGTGAATTGAAGCCTTCTGAACATGCTTGCAAAATATTTTTCAATTATTTGAAACTATGTGCTATCAGTTTTTTCGCAAAGAAAGTATACTTTTTACCACCAAAACACGCTTCTCGATCCTTATGGAACAAATTCTCGTAACATTATTGGCAGGAATCCTTAGATGGTGATTCCTTTGTTAGCCAATCAAGATTTGACGCCCATGCTCATAGTAGGACTCCTGTAAGACAATGCGTTGAAAATTGGTAGGTGTATCAGATCCATATTTCATTGCATTAGGTCCATGTTTTATTGTAGGAGCGAAGGCTGAAGATTTTTTTAGTGTTAGATAAAGAACAGGAGGCAGAAGCCTCGAAAGCTAGCGCAATGGAAAAACAAACTACAGGACTCCTCCATTTGATGCAGAAACATTTGTTGACAGCATTGATATGTACAAAATCTTCCAAGGTAAAAGTTTATGAAAGTTTAAATGTTTGCAAGTTTTGTGGTGATAGCTTATGAAGAGTGCTATAATTTCATGTACCGAGAAAGTTGTTAAAGTTTGGTGTTGACAATAGTTATCTCTATCTGAAGTCTCTTAGGCAAGGCAACAAAAAGTCTATAATTGATCATCTCAGCACCAATATTAGATTCATCAGAGTTAAATTTGCAAAATTAAGAGGGGCTGCTTTATTATCATATAAAATAAAGAAAAGTGAAGTACAATATTTGTTCTAATGATTTTTATTATATTCAGTAAGCAACCGATGATGGATAAGGTATCCAAACCTGTATTGCAAAATATGAAGTCTAGCTGTTTTTGTTCGACTAATCTCAAAGTAAAATATGTAATAAAAATTGCAATTCAAAAAATTAAAATGTTATGACAATGTGTTGGTTTGACAAAGTAATAAAGCACAGGAAATATTGGTTCTAGAGTTGACTTAGTGTATCTATGTATATGTTTGGCACTGAAGATTTATTGCTTTATTTGTAGCATCAAGAGGAGTATATCAACCTCCTCCACAAGCATGTGCGTTTAACGCTATCTTTGGCTCGGTCAAGTATAGAGGAATTTTTATCTGTTGCATCCAAACAGCATGAAAAGCCTGCATCGACTAAGTGGCAATTACTAGGTCAGTATTTTGACATTTTATTTTCTTGTCATTCATTGTATTTGTACACTGTTCAATCTTTGAGTATGTCTCAAAAACCATATCCTTCGATTCTCACAATTTGATGGACTATTTGCATGCTACCCAATATAGGAATATGAAATCATAATTTTTGCTAATGAAAATGAAGTTTGATAATGATTATTTCGTGTGTCCAATTGAAGCTTAAACCGTAGAAAAGGCAATATTGGTTTCACTTCTTCCAATGCTTTTCCCGGCTATTCATATCATCATAACATATCTATGTATAATTTTTTAGAAATCCTATCAGATTCTGCAGCAGGCCACTTGCTATTTACCCTCGTGCATTCAATGCTGTTATTGCCATCCGAGGTGGTATCCTCATGCCTTGATGACATATGCCTTTTACTACCTGGCCTTGACATGCTGTCAAAAATTTCGCCAGCTGTCGATGTGCTTGAGAAGCAAGAGGAAGCATGGCCTAAGAATGGTACGACTGGTGTATTTCTAGCTTTATTGCAGTTCAAATAACGATAAGTTTAAAGAACTTAATTTTACTTGTGGAGCTTTTCTTGCTGTTTGGAAGTCATAGAAGACTTATTCATGAATTCCACATATTCATAAAAGTCATTTGCAATATTACCGATTATTGAAAGTTGCAACATGTTTTTCGGCAGGCAAACGATTGTTTGATTTGTTGATTATCCTGTAGCATTCGAAACAGCTTTTTTTTATATAGTTTCCCCTTGACTTATAATCCCATTGTTATAATCCATTTCTTTTAGAGTCGTTTGGAACCTTGGATCCTTGTGTTTTGCCTCTTCCAGAGCCAACAGCTAGCTGGACGTGGGTAGTGGACCTTGAAAGAACTGTAGCCTTCTTGGTTGGTAGATACATCAATAGGATATTTCACTGTCCTCCTGTTTCTCTTGCTGAGACAAATGCAGCACCTTGGCTTGAGCTTACATTGTTTCGAAATTGCACTCACAGCCTTACGGCAGGAACATCGCCAGGTGAGTCCCTCATTGAAGTATTTTCCTATGAGGTAACTTTTGATATCGTCTCTAATGGCTCATGCATTGATAGTATACCTCATTTTCCTCGTTTAGCGAGCATTTGGAATAGTTTTCCAAACAGTTAGCTATCAACGTGCTACGGATTGCGTCTAAATCTCCGTTACTCACTCCAAGTCATACTGAAGGGAAGCCATTTTGAGGTTACAGTGTGCACGGTCACTTTTCATTTAATGACAGAAGTTAATGATTCGACATCGTTCGCAGTATCTTGAAATTACGGAGTTTCCAGACCAATTTTTTCTATTGACTATGGCTAAGTTCATATTATTTATGAAATGTTAGATGCCTTTTTATCATCAGCTACAAGCTATTTTTTCTCTACCTCTTTTGTCTTATGGACTATATGTTTAAAAATGATTGTTTATTGGTTGTTGAAGTTGCTACCCAATTAGAAAGTCTTATTTAAACGTTCGTTGTAAAGTGTAAACAAGAGCATTCCAATTGAACAGTTTGCAGCCATGTTGGAAATATTTCACAGTAGTCTCATTGTGAAATTCTCTACTGCCACAATCTATTTATGAACTTTTTCATCTACCTTTGCTTTGATCTTAAGTACAGAAAATATAGAAATATTTTCTATGTTTGTCGAATCTATCACCTAGAATTTAGTCATCGCCTGTTTTCTATTTCTAACTTTTTCATCATTCAGAGACTCTTCTTCAAAGGATTGACAAAGCACTCGAGTTCTTCAACAGGAATGATATCCTTAGTTTTCAAGCAGAGGTTAGTCTTCTGGACAAGGATGACATGTTTCTTGGCCTGGCCAGCGGTTCATCAACTGCCAGGTCAAAAGCTCTTTGGAGAGATTTTATCGATTATGGCATCAGCAGGGGTAAGTTTTTTGACAACAAACTCTATTTATAGTCGCCTGTCAAGTCATTGTCAACAACAAAAATAGTAGTGAAGTTGAGTGTGGCTCACTATTGAACCCGAAAGGAAAGATTGCATGAAAGATTTTGAGAATAGACCCTTGCTATACAGATGTATATTTTACATGGTATAGGGGACGAATCAACTGATTGACTTTTGGTGAGCTCACCAATTGGGGAATCTTCTGGGCTTTTAGCCAATCATATGGCCTGGATCTTCAATTTCACTGCCCCTCATTCAAAAAACCCGGTATAAAATCTGTCAAAATTTGTCCGAATTTGTCCACTATGCTATTTTTGCATACTCGTAACGGCTGTATCATCAACAATATTTTGTTCTCCAATATTTGTAACGGTAATATGATAGATCTGCTTACTCTTACTATATATCTCAGAAAAAAGAGCATCTGTCCCAAATGAGCAAGGAGTATTTGTACCATTTTGTCATCTTAATTAGATACCAGCGCTTTCCAAAATTTAGAGATTTTCCATGGACATATTAATTAGGTTTATGGCGCTCTTCATTTAAACGAGAACTTTTTATTTCGAGGTCTTTTTATGTCTATTCAGATATAAGCTCTTTTTATATCAATTTCTCAGCTCTTTTAATTTATTTTCAGAGTTGTCAGCTGAAACTGAAGAAGATTCAGCACCATCTTCTCATATAATAAAAGTAACAGCGAGATACATTTTTGCATCTTTACTAAAGTATTGCTATCCTACTGAAGATGAAGAAATTCATAAAAGGTGCCCTAATAATTTCTTTCTGTTCCGTGTTTTCTTTGATTTTTATGAGAAATCGTAAGTCTGTATTTTTAACTTTTTGTCAGCTTTTGGCTTATCCGTTTTTAGCCTGAATCGTTGATCGTAGTATCAATTGAAGTAAAATGAAGCAAATAGTTTTTTCGCTGCAACACCTTAAGCAGGAAGGACATCAACTGGTCCCAACTGTTATGTGATTGAAAATGGACTTCTGAAAGCTAATTTCATTGATTCTTGCTTTTAGCCAACATCTCTCAGATATTCATGCCGCAGTGTGCTCAGGGGAAAGATTCCTTCGAGGCAATGCCAAGGCGGCCAAATCTGGAAGCACAGAGGAGAAGGAAGGAGAAACTGTCGCAGAAAATGAAGGTATTTTTGTTAAGTATGATCCTTACTGGTGTTTGTCATAGAAGTTTAGCAATGAAAAAATGTACTTGTTCTATAGATTTATCTATTGTATGATAAATACACTAAAATCCACCCTGTGAAACATACTATTGATGTAATGAAGTTATATATGTGATTTTTCTTTTATTTTCTAATTGTTGTACTCTTTTATACCATGATATCGAATCAGTCATTGCTCTTTATGACTTGTTCAACTTCTACATATGCTATATTTCTTCTCCTCCATGTATACCTTTAATAGCTTGCTACAGTTAATTCCACATGTTTACTTATCACAGTAGCTTTCTTCCATGCCTATCTATTGCAAAGTATCTGGTAAATTCCTCATTACTTTTTCTAGTTTGCATACAGTTGTAAAATCTGAAAAACATTTGCTTTGATTTGACTCTAATCACTGTCTCCAGCATGAAGTCAAAAGATGCATATTTATGGTAGAAGTTTAAGATAGGAATTATACAAATCTCCCATTTATTTTAGTTACTAACGAAGGGGACTTTTGAAAAATTCCTATTGACAGGAGTTACCTATCCCAAATTGTTTGCTCTTTTGACAAAACCAGCTGCTTGACCAGTTTTGCTTTTTGAATTCTGTTTTAAGATGTATTGGAAAAGAACTGCAAGTCGGTTGTACGGAACAGTTTGTTCTTACTACTTGTTCTCAAACCATCGTTGAAAGAAGATGCCTCAAAGATAAAGTATATTGCCTCTGTTATGGAAAATGCTGAATTTTTCATGATGAAAGATGTAGGTCATGATCTCGTAACTGAATACGACAAGAGAAAATATGGTTTGACGGAGTTGACAAATGTGACCTTGTTTCATTTATCAGTTGCAATATCTGCACACCAAACTCGAGCTGAGGTGATTTTTGTTTGTTTTCTCAAAATTTGCATATCAAATTTTGAGCCCTAAGAAAATTGACCATTTTTTATTTTTCTATATACTTTGACTGGCCTAATTTTATGTCTGTAAAGAATATAGTATGTTTTTATCTTGTTTTTTGCAAATAACACCAGTTTGTTTATTCGCCTCGATTTCCTATCACAATTTAACGAAAATTTCTCCAGAATACTTTAATCATAGTTGTGCTCTTTTATTCGTTTTATCCTATAATATTTTTGTCTATTCTTCTTTCCAGTTGCTTAATCCATTCCTTTATTCATCATAGCATACACAATGTTAATCTTGACATTATCTTATTGTCTCTCCAGAGCCTTTTTGCGTAAGCTTCCGTTGTAGCTATTGTTGCTCTTCCTCAATGTTTTTCTTTTCTCCAAATTTTCTATCACCATCTATTCAATCGTCCATTGGTTAACTTATCTATCACCCATTCATATAGTTATTCAGACTCCTAAACATTCATGAAATCATTTGCTGGCATTTTAGCTCAGTTACTGTCGCTAGTTGGACTTTAGGTGCTTTTTCTTTAGTCAAAATCTGGCTAATGAGAGTGATCTTTGTTTCTAACTACGAAATTTTTATTTTGCAGCAAAGAATCAAAGCATTGAAATCGCTATCAGCATTCAGTCTCTCATCATCAACCAGTAAAGAAGATGTAACAACGGAGGAGCCTTCCCACGTGATACATAAATTGATTCCATCAGCGCAGTTGCATTTTTTGCTTGGCTGTTTTGGATTGGGTGTTTCAGCTGACAATGATGACATTGATATGTTTTCACTTAAGGTGCTCTCACAAACTTTTATAATTTTGTAATTCATGCACTTTTCTGGAAGAGGTTGTAGACTCCTTTGAAAGTGTGGCATAACTCGTAACTTGTAGTAAAAAGCTCATGTGGTCAGCTCTCCAAATTCTGCATATAGTTATATTCCCATGAAAGAATAAATTTGTTTTTTCACAGGAAAATGTTAGCTGCATTTCTAAAGAAGCCTTCGATACGATTGATGAAATCGGCCAGGAATTTTTGAAAAATATCTTGAATCAGATCTGCAATGTTGATGGCAAAACGTTTGGAGGTAAAATACTCACTCAGCTTTTTCTTTGCAGTACATTCACGATAGATTAGAATAGCTTAGCTGTTTAAGTTAGAACCAGCGGAAGTTAATTTTTTATCTGCTTTTCTTTGATTTTCTTGGCTTTTTAGTTTTAGCTTTTTAGGTTTCAGACTAGTTGCAGAAATTGCTACAATATTTTGTTCATAGATTCTACTGTTGCTACCTTCATTCATCCTTATGTTGATACCTTAGACCTCATAACATTTTTTTGCTTTTTTGTTTTCTTTACATTTTTTTAGAAAAACGTGATATTTATATCATAAGCTCTTGAAATATGCTACTAAATGAGATTCAAGAAACCAAGCATTATTTTTTATTGTCCGCATCAAAGAAAAAATGTTGATGTGTTATTATGGAAGATTTATATCTAGCTATTCTATACCGTATTTCCTCGAATGTACGCTCCCCTTGAATGAACGCCTCCCGACATGAATGTCCCCCTCGAATAAGCGCCCTCTTGAGTAACGATTTGCCAACGATAACGAAGAGAATGGAAACAAGACAAACCAAACCAGAAACAATTTTGAGTGAACCAGACTTGAATCCATTTGAAAGGCTGGTTTCAGAACAAGATATTGCTGAGGCTACACCAGAATGCAAGCTGGTAGATATCGAGGAAGAGGACGAAATTGATAACCCTTTCCTTTATATTGCTTTGCAACTTTTCCATTTTCATATGGTTTTTTGACTGATACCCTTTTCCTTGTACTTCTTATTTCATCATATTTTACGTTAACGTGTCTACTCAAAACTATTGTGAAAGTTTGTATCTGTATGTGTACGAAGTGAAATGAGCACCCTCCCAAAGAAGCAGATTTGTAATTGAGTGCCCCCTCATATGAGCGCTCCCTCGAATCACCGCCTCCTCTGGAAGGCTGCCTTCTAAATGAGTGCCCCGGGCGCTCTGTCGAGGAAATACCGTACTATAATATATAATGAGTGTAGATACGTGTTATTCTATTGTGGATTAATGATTAGATGTCGAAATTACTAACTTATGTTGCCCAGCCATACAGCGATTGATGTACGGTTATCAATTTAAGAAGTGTGTTGACTGTAGCGATAATTTACGATTCAGGCTTTGTACCAACACGCATAATCAGCGGTGATTTTGTGATTTTACTTTCAAATACTGTACTGACGTATTACTCTCTCATGAATGTGAACAATAAATTTCTCATATCAGATCTTGCTGTGTTTCCCCCATCTTACTGTCTATTCATAGTCTCACATTCGGTGAATCCTTGATCTTCAATCTAGTATTCATGATCTCCTCTTCAGGATATGCAGAGATGTTTAGTACTGTATTTATGGCTGCACTCTCAAGAACAAGCCTACAGGTCTCAGATGAAAAGTTGCTGTTGGAAACAAATTTACTTGGGAATCTTGTCGAAAAGATCCTCCCAAACTTAGCTAATGCTGAAAGATGTTCAACTCAGCTGCAAGAAGTTGGGTCGATACTGCTAAAATCTGTGGCTTTGCAAATTGGGTAAACTTTGTCCTTCTTACAAAATGTCCTCAAAAGTTTATGTTTTGCATTTTGTAGCATTTTGCCAGATTTTTTACTGGTTAAAAAATTTTATGGCTTCGATTATCCTAAGCTACGAATTGAAATATGGATTTCTTCAAACGTCTCTCATAAGCGAACATCATGATCGTCTGAAGAACATGGATAGTTACTTTGTGCAACACACATGTTTCAAAACGAATCATTTAATCTGCTATTCGATGATATTTTTATATCTGCTCAATGTCATGCCAATGACTCTAAATTGTCTCTCTTAGGGGTCTCCTTTTTAAGATTATCAACAACCTTTGCATCTGTCGTGCAAAGTAGAAACAATTGATTCTTACTTTTTTTGCAGTATGAATAAAGGTGGCTCAGATTTGTGTTTACACCATGTTGCTTCAATACAAATGGTAATTTTTCGTACATTAATGGAACAAACCCTTTCAACATCGAATGATGAATCTAGGCTGTGTGATCATCTTGTGTTTCTCAAAAGATTTGCTTTGTTAAATGATGCTGCTGGGAAACATTTAGCCAAAGACAACTTCCCATCTGAGCTTATTCAAATCGCGGGTAAGTTTGTACTTTCTACTTAGCGTTTCTTCTTACCCAATGAGTCGTTTGATTGAAAGTTATCAAATAAGGCCAGTGATATATCTTTCACAATTCCCTCGGTGTTTTCCCTTCCGTTGCCAGTAATATTATGTCCTTTATTGCTACTTACTTTGTACGTAGAACATTCTGCTGTCTTTCTACTAAGTAGCATTTCTGCACGGCTGCAGGATTGATAGGAAGGCATTGTAGAACAATGTTGTACCCAAATCAATCGGTAATTTTAAATAGGTTGATTTACAGGGTGGCCAAAAAATTTCAGCCCTCTGAATTTGGAACAGTAAATTTTCCGTTACTTGCATATTTGGGTTATATTTACAAACCTACTTCCTTGCTTATTTGACTAGCCATTTATTTTGGTAAGCTTTTTCGGTAAGCATTGTTGGTAAGCCTTGTTGGTAGCCAAGCTCAATTTATGTGACCTTCTTATGTCGGTATGCTGAAGTATTATTCAATGGATTTAAGCAAATTATTTCCCTTTCCTTTAGAGGAATACCTTCTTTTACTTAAATGGAGATGGCTTGAAATGTAGTACTTCAAATCAAACTAGTGCTCGTTATTTTTTCAAGAGTATGCTCAATCATAAGCATCAAAATAAACACATTTTTGATAATATTTTTGTAGCTCTACCAGAGTACGATATCAAGACGAGGATTTTAGCTTTGAAATTACTAAAAGCCATTCTTCCATCTGCATCGCAAACTGTTGGAAAGACCTGCAAGCAAGTCAGTATTAGTAAAAATTCTTAGGTTTTTGCATACGTTGTGGATAGCAAGGTAGAATCTAGACTCAAGTTATTTCGTTTGTTTCCTAATGCAGTATCAATAAGCTAATGACAAATAGTACTGCAGACTTTTAAGCTAAATTTCTGCTATCTATTCAACGACAATTTTTTAAGATATCCATTGTCAAGGAATCTCAGATATCAGCACAACCACGAATGTTCATAACACTTTCCTCTATTTACCAGCCTGATCTCTGACTAAGTTTGGTTTCCTTGGCACCACCCATTTCCACTTGAACTTTTTAAATGTTGATCTACTGTGTTTTTTCCTGAGTGATGTTTAAAATTTAGCTTTTTGATACATTGTAGTTATTTAAATTTGAGATCATTATCGTTATTCATCTTTCAAGTTTCACTCTCATTTTATAGATAAAAAGTGCTTTTAGGAAACTTCTCACTTAACTATTGATTGGGGTCTTTAAATATCCAGTTAGTATTCTAACTTTGAAATTAAGTACCGATATTGTTTCGTTGGAATTCTTTGCCCAACTAGCTAATTCCCTTCTTTAATTGTGATCTTCAGATCTTAGAGCGTCTACTTTCTTTGATCCCACATGCTATCTGGAAAGAGCCTATGGATGGCAAGGTCACTTCACCACGTTCATACTGGTCTCAATCCCACTCTCAAGATGAAATGATACCTGTCGTCTTTGATGCTGTGAGAAGTAAAGGGTGCTCTTTTGAAACTTTGAACACCGTCAGTCATTCAGCTGCCGGAAAAGCGATTGGTATCGTGAAGCAGGCCATGAACTCTGGATGCTATAAGTGGAATGTGAGCTGTTTTCGTTTTTTGGCTTTTCTTCCTGCAGACTTGTATTCTTATCTTAATTATATATTTTGTATTCCAAATTTTGGCTCTTGCTTTTTTCATGTTTCTAATGGGGGAAAAGGGATTGGAGAACTGTCCTTCAACACTGCATGTGAACTAGATGAAGAGACTTGCTGTATTTGCTCAGTAGGAAGTCGAAATGAATTATGACTCAAAAGATTTCTTTGAAACTATTTCTGAATGGTATCTTTGATTTAGGAAGAGAATTCTTGTACTGTCTATTTCTTGTAGTAGCATTGCAGCTCTGCAGGCTAAATATAGTTTGGTAGAGAAAGTAACTTTTGCACTGTCAGGACTTGGTCATGAATGAACTTTTTGATTTGGGAGAAATAGAGAGTAGTTTAATTTTAATTGGTTTTTCTCAAACATTTAAGGTGTTTATTAAGAACGAAGTAAAGGGCAATGAAGGTACGTGCATTGGTGTCGCGAAGTTTCCATTTGAAGATATCAGCTACAAGACGTCTCCTGACATTTGGGTCTATCGAGCTTACAGTGGCATTGTCTATCATTCTGGAACACAGTCGTGTGAAGAGATCTTTGACAGTTTCAGCAAAGGGGATTATGTCACTTGTATCTTAGATTTGAATTCAAGAACGCTTATGTTTGGTAAGAATGGAGAGGTACGTATTGTGTCACCAAGAGGTTAAAGCATTGAATGGTTTTTATGTCAATGACTTCATTAGTATTCTCGCATCATCTTAGGCTAATTGCAAAGAAGATTCCGTGGATAGGGATTCCTGTGCTAGCAAATCAAGATTTGATGCCTATGCTGCATTCGCTAAATTGAAAAGATAGGAACTCTCTTTGGTTTAGCATGGTATATCTGCTCCCGAAAGCATTACCATCTAATTTTCCAATTTGTTGCAAGCTCGCTTTTCAAATCATTGCATTTTAACGAAATAGGCATGCAACGCTCATGTATTCATAGAGAATGTAGCAACAGTAAGAAGATAATTTGTCTCTAAAAGCATTTTCTGACCCGAAATTCTATTCTACATCCACAGGAACCACGTGTTGCCTTTTACAATCTACCTCACATAGATTTTTATCCCTGTGTCATATTCTACAGCAACACACCCACAGGAAAGGTAATGCAAAGTTTATGTAAATCTTTTACTGCTTTCCATAATCCCATCATCTGCATGTGTTCATTCATTGTATAGGATACTAAAAATTTGATAAATAATTCTCTACAGTAACAACTCATTTCACTTTTTTCACTGATTTTTCTTCTGTCTTGTCAGGTAACGATCGATAGTATGAGTCGATTTTCAAACAAGAATTTAGTTCCGGTGGGAGATCCATATTGTGCTCCTGCCCCATTCGTTATCGCAGAGGAGACAATTTGTGTGTTGAGAAGGTTGTTTGAACATATTTATTGGAGAGAGGAAATCAAAGACTTATTTTTGAACATGTGTGAAAAGATTGAGGAGGCCTCTACCTCTGATTTGAAAGTAATTACGGTTTCTTTTTATTCCTTCTGTTATCTTTATGCTTTTGAAATACCAGATTTAGTTCCCGTTATATCTGTTCATTAGGAAGGACATTCAGAAATGCTTTGCATCAAGACGTTTTTCTGTACTGACGTACACATAGAAGTCAATACTATCGAGTGATGCTTTTTCAAGTTATACATTTTACTGGGCTTATATTTGTATTGTACTTATAAATTTATCATATCTTTAAGGACAAGAAATTTGGAGTTTTCATAGAAAGAATGATTCCAGAAGCACTCTCAATGCTTGGCTTTGTTGGAAATTTCGACAGTGGCTTAAGAATTGGGAAGTTATGCAGAGTGGAAAATAAGAAAGGATACTTAATTGGTGGGGTTAGTGACAACAGTTCACTTGTTAGGGTTCAAGATTTGGATGATAGCAAACAAAATGAGTAAGTCGAATATATGATAGCAAAACTGTTTGAGATGCTTCCATGTTTGTGTGTGTGTGTGTATATATATATATATATATATATATATATATATATATATATATATATATATATATATATGTACATATTTATATATATATCGTAAATCCTCATATTGGCCCCCCTCAAAAAGCCCCCATAAGATAGATCCCCACACTAGAGCTGAAAATTGTTTCTAATTCTCCCTCGAATACGTCCCACCCAAGGATGTGACTATAGCTATTTGAGGCTTGTATTTGTAGCATTAAAAAGTAGTTTATTGGAAGAACAATTTTAATGAAATATGACTAAATACCAGAAAAAAATTTTACGCCCTCCCCTCGAGTAAGCCCCAATGCAAAAATCCGAAAATAGTTAAACTCCCAGGGGGCTTATTCGAGGGTTTACAGTATTGAATCTTTGAATTTTAATCATTTGTTTTATACGCTCAACAGGTACTCTAAGATCCATAATAAATGGAGGGGTCAAAATAAGCGGGGGGACCTAACAAATTTTTAAAGCTAATTAGCGGGAGTTTAAAATAAGGGGGGAAACATGCGAATATCTAGGAAGCAGCTTCTAGACACATCTGCTCTTATGATGCACTAGCATCACCTAAAAACAGCAAAATACAAGACAGGACGAGAAACTGAGTTTTTAATGTAGTCCCTGCATTCACACCTTCGGAAAAATGACCAACTAATATTTGAAGCAACTCAAAAATTGCCAAAATCAATAAACGGGGGGTCAAAATAAGAAGTGGAAGTTTTCAATTTTGCCAAATTAATAACCACCCCCGTTTATTACGGGTTTTAGAGTAAATTGCTGCAATGTTTTGATAAATGCCACAATATCGTATAATACGTAGCTTCGATGCATTTATCTCTTCTGTTCTCCTGTTGTACCGTAATTGTTTTAGATTGTACAAGAGCTCTGTCTTGCATCCAATTCACTCACTGAAGTTTAACACTGGGGACTCTGTCGAGCTTTTTAGAGGATTGTTATCATCTTCCTTGATAATCACGTGTCAGACGTGCCAGTCAATCTCAGAGAGCAGGCACTTTGATGCTACTCGACAGATCAAAGATGACAGACGAATCTGCACAGCGAGAGAAGAACTTGATGTCTTCTTGGAGAGCGAAATGTTGTTCTGCGGATTGAAATCCATCCTTAATTTGATTCAATCCCCAATGTTTTGCAAGCAGATTTTCAAATTTTACCACCTTAGGAAGTACTATTCGAATACTGAGTCTGGTTTTGACGGTGAATTTGATACAAGTGAAAGTATTTTGCGTGCTAAAGTGTTTAAGAGTTTCTTCAAACAGGTTTTGCAGTTTAGTTTGGTAAAAAGCCCATTGGCTGAATTTTTCAGCATTGCAGATCTCGAAAGATGCATGTCTGTTCTACATTGCAAGGTATTGAATGGCTATAATGAAGAATCCAAAGGTATGTTTTGAGTTCTTGAAAGTAGTACTTGTATTTATCAACATTTTGCCACCTGTGGGCTATTTTTACTGAGAGCAGAAAAAATCATGATAAAATGTTGTGAAAATTCGATGACAAGTTATCTTTTATCTATTTTTATTTTGAATTTTTGTATGAGAAGTAGGAAGTACAGTTTTCTTTTATATATCACACTACTGACCTGCTTTCCTTGAATCTCAGTGCTCCTTCGCAGATGATTTTGGTTTCCTAAACTAGAGGCTCTTTGATACCATTCTTGCTTTTATTTCACCTTTGTCCTTTGATTGTGTGGCTTAAAGTAAATTCCGGCCATTTCAGAAGACGTTGGGCCTATATCTAATAGCAAGATTGGAGCTGAAGAGAAGTCAAGTGCAATGCAGGAAGATTTTTCAGAAGTTGAAGTAGCCAAAACAGAGTTACCCACATATCCATTGCCTTCCTCAAAGAATCTCTCAGATCAGCCTATTCCAGGGAGCAATGCTTCGACACCACAATCTTCAGATCATATGGAAAACGAGGCTGTTCTCGATTCACAGCAACCGTTGTATCGTAGTTTCTTTGCTGCTTCGACCAATCGCCAGTTATCATCAGGACCTAACAGTGAGCTACGACAGAGGCGGCAGGGTAGGTATGTATTAAGTGACCGTAGCGCTGGTTTCATTGGAAGGAATAGGGACATCCCATCAACATCAGATCATGCAAGACGCCATGTGCTGCCTCGCAATCCACGTTCCTCCGCTGCGCGAGTGCGATTTCAACGACCATTAGTGTGCCCTAATAGAGTGCATGAAGGTGCATCACGGAACGAAAATTTTGCGACGTCAAACGATCGGACAGAAGCAATGAGCAGGAGCGAGAGAGTGCTAAGGCTCTCTGAAATGGGCTTTACGAGGAGGCATGTAAACATGGCGCTAAGAGCTAACGCTGGTCGTGGAAGCATGGATAATCTGGTTTCTTGGTTACTAGAGCATCCTCTTTCAGATGGCGAGGTTAGAGTTTGATGTATCTCTTCTACCAGTGTCCATATTTTACTACTTGTGTCCTTCCACTACCCAAATCATGAGGAAACTCAGAAAGATGCAATGGAATGTTTTTACATTTTTGCCCGCTAAGCTCATAGGAATGGGGGAAGAAATGTTTTGGAAGCCATTATGATTGAGTCTAAGAATTCTTTTTGTATCAATCACAGCAAATAGACTCTCCCTACCTAATTCTAATTGATAGTTTTTCCACTTCAGTGTATCACATAAGCAATTTTCATACAAATTCGAAATAGCTTTACATTTAGACTAATTTTAAGGTATTTTTAATCGTGAATCATGCAACAGTATCTGAAAAGAGTCCTAGAAGCAAAGAGTTGTTTATACGTACGAAGGGCAGTTGTATCAACGCGAGCTTTAACAAATAAAAGACTGGCTACCATCCTTGTGTGATTTCTGTCTCTATATCTGATTGCCTAAAGGTTTCGTGATCTTAGACAGATCATTGCATCTCTGATCTAATTTGTGATCAATCCAAACTTAATATTTTCGTAGAAAAATTTGCTTGTATTATATTATTTAATATATAATTGTTTTTACTATTTTTTTACTTTCATTTGAAGGATGAAGAAATCGATTCTGATAGTACTAGTCTTGCTGTACACACTGGTGATGAGGAAATGGAGCAAATCAATACCGTATTGGAATCTGAGGTAACTATCGACAATGAGGATGTTGCAGTGCTATCAAACGACGAGTCAGTTATGTCATTAGATAGTGATGAAACTGACAGTGGAAATGATGAAAACGCGGAGTACGCTAATTTTGGCTCACTGTCTGAAGGGCTCATTATGCAGTTAGTTGGAGAGGTAAAATTTATGCTTATTATAGTTTCGTGTATTACAGACGATTCACATCAGCTTATATTTAATTTTTCCATTGTTTGATAAATGTCATATTCCACTTGTCGTATCCAGTGCGAATGATAGTGCATCCTGGTTGTAGTAATCATTAAGCGACGAGAAATTTTTTAGTAGAGTCGACATGATAAGTGAATTAATTCAATAGCCTGCCTAAATATAGCATTCTAAGAGGCTAAGTCAGCCAGAGATGTGGGAGGGGGTACCCGTAGCTCCAGGACCTCTTTGCGTTGTAGATTATACTATATTGCTTCTTGCACCTGATATCCAGAAAAACCAAACCTGTCACTGTACTATCATTCCACTATCATGAAGGCTGTTTTACCACATGCACGTACCTACAGGGTAGCGCGGGTGGCAATGCCCCCCAAATAAAAAATTGAGCATAGCTTTACCCCTCGGCAGAATTATTTACCTGGAGGTTGCATAACAAAATAAGGCTTTTGCCCCTCCAAAGTGCTTGTACAGACAGGTTTTGCCCCTTCAGGGTATTTCATCCAGTCACGTGCTTGTTTTACTACCATCGAATTTCAAAGCATGATGCATCTTTCCGGAACTCCAGTGATTTAAGTCTGCCCTGTGACCCGTTAAAGGCCAAAAGTTTACATCTGAGGGTCTCTTGAAAGCTACGATTAGGCCTCCAGCTAATAATTCTCTCGTCCTCCGGTAAGTATGCTGCATATAGTATCGTACAAAATGATGAACCCTTTAATTGATCCAGCATGCAATGCAAGCAAACAAATAGTGTCATAACCTCCGTTTTCAGTTGAGATCTGAAGGGAGGCCATCGAGTAACCGAGGCCATGTGGACAGCCCATCAACAACCGTTGTTTTGTGTGAAATTTGCCAGCGTAATGTAACCTCATTTAATCATCATATGAGGACCAATCACCCTGGTTGTGGTTCAAGCAACAGTCATCATGGATACCGCAGTAACGGACAATATGTTGATGGCTGGTTTGGTGGCACGTGTGGGACTGGTAGCCCATATTACCTTTTGTGCACGAACTGCCGAAAACGTTACACGAAAAAGGAAAAAGAGAAGCAGTACCTATCTGCATTGCCCGAGAGGTATGACTTTTTAAATGGTTATAATGGCTTTATTTGATATACGGGTTTTCATGCGCAGCGTATTTTTGGTAGATTTTTATGGGAAAGCATCTGAAAAATGCTGCAGTAAAGCTGAGACGGGTGCTGTGGAAGAGTACGCTACATAATGAATTAGAGCATAATAGATATGGAGAGTTTTAGAGTTAAGTGTTTTGCACTTACAACGCATGACATGCCTCTTTTTGTGCAATGTTGATCTTATAATACCACCCTACGTTACGATTCAGCAAATTTGTGCCATGTCTAAGGCTTAAAATTTGACTGTATGTCCATCACTACACTTTCATGAATGTAGGTTTCACCTTCTTTCAGTCATCCATTTGATTTGAAGACAGTTGCAAGTGCTCCTGATTTACTAGGAATGGAACTGGAAGAAGAAGATGGTAAGTAATTGATTTTGTTTCTTCCAACAAAATTAGACCTGCACATTTTCTGATCATTCATCCATTGAACATATTTTGCGTATGAAAGTTTAGAAGAAAGTGGGTTGAAATGTTTGAAAAACGAAAATAGACAAAGAGATGCCTAATGGGTTGTTTTTGTGGCATGGAAATAGAAGATGAATCATTTGCTTTGAAATTGACATGATGAAATACGCCTTGATCACAATTAAAGAGTTACGCTTTGGCACCAAGTAGAAGGGAAAGTACAATAAGGAGGGGGGTTATTATTTTTGCGATAAAATGCATAAATTGAGGCGTTGTTAATAGTTGGGGAGGGGGTTAATGCTCAATAGACAGTTTGGGGACCAAAACATTTCAATATTATTGCAATTAGTTGTTAACATTGTATAAGTAGAAGGTAAATGGTTTGTTTTAATGTCCTTAGCTGTTGATATTGATTTTGGGAACATATTAAACCTTTGACAGCTGGTGAGAAAAGAGATATTCAATTCTGCTTTCTTTGCTTTTATAGAGATCTGTTGTAGACTAAAGCAAAGAAAGCAGAATTGGATATCTTTTCTCACCAGCTTTCAAGGGTTTAATGTGTTTCCAAAATTTATTTGTTTACAACTACCAAATGTTAGCTAATATTGATTTGCGTTCACAAAGTCAATTTATTTCACTTACTTACCTCTTCCAAAACTTTGAAATATTTAGGTTAGGTAAATAGGGGGTTGGATTTTATTTCAAAATTGCTTAGTTGGGGGGTGTTTGATAAATTAAAATGGGTGGTGAAATTTTCAAAAATCTGCTATCGCCCCCCTACTATTGGGTGCTGAAGAGTATTTGCCTTCACCATCTGAAGTGCTACTGTTGATAAAACTGCCGGTGGAGAGTCAGAGCAGAAATTAGTCAAAGTAACGTGATATCAAAGAAAATAGGATACTAGTTATGAGTTTAGAAACAGAACTCCTTTACCAATAATACCTCAAAGTTTCTTCAACATTGTTTGATGGCCTTCATAATTGTTTAAGTTCAGAATAGGATAGACTATGGAACATTGAATGAAGGAGGTTAAGATAAGTAATGAAATTGAATAGTAGCTAGAGCTATTTACTTGCACCACAGCTACAAAAGTAGCAACAAGCGATCCAGACTGGAGCTCATAGAATGAACAGAATGAATTATTGTCTGATATAGCCCATGTATTGACCATAAATCTACTGCAACAATGTATGTAGTCAATTGTGTTAGCTTCCTTTCTTATGGTACCAGTATTTTATCATTTAACTTATTTTCCACCAGATCACCTCTCCTCTCCAGTGATGACATCTCACTCAAGTGTAGATATCTTCAGCATGAACGATGCCACTGTGGAGCCTAATAGCCACCTCATTCCTCTTGGCCTATCTGACTGCAAATTTACACCATCAGTGATTGAATTTACGGAGCAGGATCCTCTCGGAAAGTCAAATGTACAGACCAACTACGCCAATTTCTTGACCAAAGATT
The DNA here is from genome assembly GCA_900291935.2 of Cassiopea xamachana. Lineage (NCBI taxonomy): Eukaryota > Metazoa > Cnidaria > Scyphozoa > Rhizostomeae > Cassiopeidae > Cassiopea > Cassiopea xamachana. The sequence continues at coordinate 3,625,732 of OLMO02000294.1, read as the reverse complement.
ATGATGAGTATTCGCATATGGTAGCATTAACAATATCTTTAGGAGAGCAGGCACAGAAATTGAAAAATCAGAAGGAAAGACTTTTTGCACTGGAGCGAATTTTACAGTCCTGTCGAGTAAAAATCTCGAAGAGAATTGTGTTTTCTGTCCTTGATGCTTTGGTGAAAACGTTGAGTTTCGATGAAATAAATTTGGCTTTGAATGACCTTGAAGTGGATAATGTTCAGTCTCTTATTGACTTCATGAAGATGTATGATCAAATGGCAAGTGTGGATCTCAGTGGTACAGCACAGGAATTCAGCACGGGTAGAGAAGAGAGCGGATGGAGAGTAATCGCTGTCGTTATCAAAGTAATCATGTGCCAAAATCAACAGGCCTTGGAAGACGTTGCAAGATATTGTATCAATATACTTCTTTATGAAGCTAAAGGTAATATGAATAAACATTTATCAAATGTTGTGTTCTTTGGTTCCAGTATTTAGATAAGAACCGCTGTTAGGTATTCTTGAATCTGACAAAGAGGAACTACAACCCTCGCCAAAATTAGTTGAAACGCTAGTAGAAAGTTATCTTTTAGGCAAGCTTCATAGCTATTTTAGTGACTCTGGTAAACCTTCGGGTTTTCGCCTCCCTCTCCCCCTCCCCCCAAACAATGTTGATTTGGGGGTAGGAAGGACAGATCTAATGTTCTATAGTCCATGGTACTCCAAAAGTAGCAAAAATTCTTCATATTTCAACATTGTGCCGGGAGGAGGGGTGGATCAGGAGAGCAATGTGTTGAAATCTTCGAAGTTTTCCAACTATTTTGGCCGGGATTGCAGGTGTGAAATATGTATAGAAAAGGCCTGTATCGAGCACGGTGGTGAATGTCATGGTAGTGAAGGATATTTAGTGAACTTGAAATAGACAACAGAAAATAGCGTCATTATTTCACCATCAATTGCACCAACAATTAAACAGAGTTGCATTGGAAGTTTAGCAACTCTTATGTTACAATGGCATATAAAGCAGAATTAGTACAGTGGGTGGAAAATCTTGTAGTTCTTACAATGCAGGCCTTATCAAGTGTCTATTTCCATTGTCACATTTCCTAGCTGTAAGTCTAAGTCTTAAAAGTGTCCATTTGATATGACACTTGTCGAAGAGGTCTTTGTTCTAGAATCTTACTTGAAATCGTCGTTCTTTGGTTTGACATCTTGCACGATAAGACTTCTGATTTACTGTGATTGCTGATTTTTGTCCTCTCGTGACAACAAATCGTAATGGCGACATTCTATGCTCAATTCTTTTGGGACATCTTACGATTCAACAGCATATTTTCGCTCTTTTGTTGCATGTTGCAACAACTGTATGTTGCAAGTCCTTCAAGTATTTTTCGTTTTATATATTTGCATTTTCATTTATTAATATTGCCTATTTTCTATCTAGACTCTAGAAATTCATCCACAACCAGTAAGGCATACAGCGGACAGAAAGCAAATACTTTGAAAAAGAAGACTATGGAGGATGTCGCGAAGAGACTAAAATTCATCCAAAAACTAGTGGAACTTTTTAGCTGTGAAGGTATTCAACTAATTTATAGATAGATTTTGGCGTCCAGTCTCTGCTATACTGTGTGAATGAATGAGCCAGCTAAAGAATGTATGAATGAATGAGTGATTAGATGACTTATTATAAGAATGAATAATTTGATGAATGGATGAATTAGTCAAAATAAGAATGAATGATTGAATGAACGAATGAATGAAGGAATGAATGAATGAATGAATGAATGAATGAATGAATGAATGAATGAATGAATGAATGAATGATAAATTATGAAATGAGTGAGTTAGTGAATGAATGAGTGAGTGAATGATTTTAATGATATGGGTTCATTGATTTATTAAAGAAATTGTTGATTCGATGTGTTGTCGTATTGATTCAGTTAATTTATTTAATTTTATTCATCGATAATTCTCGCTAGTAAATTTAATTTCAAATTACTTAATACCCACATTTGTTCATTTGAACTGATTTGCTAGCATTAGGCATGAAGAGATCCCCGAACAGAATGCCTCCAAGGACCCCAAACTGTTTCTTTCCGCCACTGCTTTTAGCTTAAGTCATTTGGTCATCAATGTATCTTTAAAGTTTAAAATCATTGATTCACTAGTAAAGCTAATTAGTTTATTTATCATGGCTCGTGCAGGTCCTTGAATTCCTTGAAAAGTGCTTGAATTTGAAATGTCATTTCAAGACACTTAAAACTTCTTGAAAATGATATTCTTTCCTTGAAAATGGATCAAAGTCCTTGAAATTTGTGAATGTTTACTGTTTTCTTCGTTCACAGCAACAAAAAAACAAAAAAATAGTTTAGAGAAATATCTGAAAGAATGTTTGTAGAAAATCGTACAAGAAAACTCTCGATATGCCAAGAAATGTCTCGTCTTCGGTATTTTAGGCTTCCTGTTATTCACACATGCATTGTGATTGTCAGTTTAGAGCTCCTTGAAAATGTTTATTTTCTTCCTTGAAAAGTCTTTGAAAACTCCTTGGGTTTGCATAACAAAATCCTGCATGAACTCTGTTTATGTTTGAATTTATGATTGCATTCTTGCTTTTTTGCATAAAATGTGTGCTATTAATATTTTATGATAATGCCATTTTAGAGATATTTTTTGCTTACTTCTAGAAGTTTCCAACTCCATCAACAATCGGAGCAAGATATCTGTCCTTTTGGAATTGATCGATGCCCTGTCTGCATGCTGTCTTTCAACGTTTCTTCCCTCTAAGTATCGGGAATGGGCTTCCGAAGAAATTGTTAATATTTCTGCTGCCATGGCCTACCGAATCCCAGGTGGCATAAGTCACCCACTTGCCGATTTAAAAGGTATGTCTACTCCCATCTGATAAATTCCCCCAAAAACCTCAGATACTTTTATTTTCTATTTTTTGTCATTACAATTGTTATTATTGTTTTCCTTTTTAAGTTATTCTGTTATGCAAAACCTTGTAGCATGGATTAGTATGCTTTTGTACATACATACATACATACATACATACATACATACATACATACATACATACATACATACATACATACATACATACATACAGACAGACAGACACTCCTTACTGTTGAAGGAGATGAAGTGAAATAAATTAACCAATGACCTTGGTTATCTTATGCCATTTATACAGTGAAAAGAGCTCTGGTTTGCTTTGAGAAAGGCCCCGGATCGCTCCACATCTCATATAGTACCCGTATGCGGCCCTGCGAAGTTGCTCAAAATTGGGCAACAGAGGTCCAATTTAATGGGCACCCAGAAATCGCACATCTTTTCCTGCAAGTGCTTTATAAATATTTAGCCTGTTTGCCATTTTTCATCATATTTCTTAATGATTCGATTGCTTCAAAGTATTGATCGTTCGTTTCTACTTTTCTGTTAACAGGCGACTTTCCTAAATGCCCTATGACGTCATTTAAAAACGAAGAAGGAGAATTGTTTGGTTGTTGTTGGAATTCGGCCAAAAGTCTTCTGTTGGCTAGGTGCGTTGCCTGTCTTCACTAAAATTGTGCTTCATCTTGTTATTACTGTATTTGCATATAACTACCACTGTATTACTCATCTGAGCTTAAAATCTACACGTTTTTTTATAAGAAATCCATCATTTTGCCTGAACCTCAATTTTCTTAGCTTTTCCCGAATTTGAGCCTGAGATTTTTTAAAGTTTTTCTGAACTTTTACTGAAAGCAACTGACTAAAATTACTTTCATTATTATTCTTGTATGCTCGAATTTGAATTCCATCTTTAGCATATTGAAAGCAATAGTGATGAAATATCGATTTTTGGCCAATAGGGATACTTGATTTTCTTACGATTTTCTTAAGATTTTGGCCATTTGAGCCTCATTTTCTACTTTTTTCTTATAAAGAAACGTGTAGACGCGAGCATGGACTTACAGAATATGTTGCATTTTAAGTACTCTCCAATGGGGAATAGAAAGGAAGGTGACAATAGTTGTGGGGTTGGAAAAAATCTAAGGCTAAATAACCGAGGGGTTGTGATGGATGGATGGATGGATGGATGGATGGATGGATGGATGGATGGATGGATGGATGGATGGATGGATGGATGGATGGATGGATGGATGGATGGATGGATGGGGGGCTGGTAAAATGCCCTAATAATGCTTATTTCCAACGTACAGTCTTTCTATAATCTTTTCTCAATGTCATTGTCATTGGTACGACTTTCCGCTACGTTGTCAGTGCTTCCGAAAGCAATTTCCCTCTTTTTTGTGCGCTCATCTAGCGATGGGGTCCAGGCTGAACAATCCCCTCTTGGCTCAAAATTACTAAGCGGAGGGGCTGCAACAAGATGTCTTGGTATACATTTTTTGGAAAAGTAATCGGGGGGGAGGGAGACGTCTATTTCATAAGTTTTTTCAAGAGATCACTGAGTCAGAATTGTTCAATACGATAAACTAAAGTTGGCTAAATTATCTAGAGGAAACATTTATGTGTTGAGTTACAGTGCGCCATGACCTAATTCAGTGCAGCGCAATTATTTTTTTACAACGCTCCCCCATGGAAAGAGAAAATATCTCGCACCCTCCACTCCCTATAGATAGGATCATTATGCATAAACATTGTATAAGCATACCTGTTCCCGAGACTCATGCGCGACTACCCTAGTATTACAACGCCCCCCCCCAATGGGACGTGCCCCACTTTTAGAGGAGCGCTGACGTAATTCAAGTTTTTGATATTTTTGGACACCACTATTAACATCACTTGCCTTCAAAACATTTCTTTTATCCGTTTTCACAGTGGAGAAGACAATATCCTTGTTTGGAAGTTCAGTAGCCGGGGTCGAAGCATGATGCAGCAGAAACTAGATTTTCTGTCTGCCCCTGATTACAGCCACGGACACCGAGACTGGAGTAGCCAAGATTCAAATATGAACAACACCAGCTGTAATGCATCTGGGACGTTAGTCTGTGCCTCTAAAGGAAGTTTAATCAATATCTGGTCTCTTTCTGGTGAGCAAGCTCATGTTGATAGTAGTCATAGCCATGTAATGTGTGTTACCTGGCCTACTGTCTCAGAATCAGCATTGAAGCAAGTGAGAAGTAAAGATGCCCTTCTTATTGGTCGTCTTGATGGTTCGGTAGCTGTGGTCGATGTGAAAGATTGTATGCACTATAATCGAGTTGAAATTGAGAGTTGTAAACGTGAAGGTAGGTGATCATTTATCAGAAGAGATTTGGCTCCTAGCCTCCTTCGTTTCCTTGGGAAAATTGGCTGCTCTTCACATAGTCCCCTTCTTATCATAGGCCCTCCTTTTCCTTTCTTAGTGCCCGTATGTGCTCTGGCATGGCACAATAGTAAAGATTCCTTTGTCATTGGCTACATCGATGGTGTATTGAAAATTGCAAAGAAGGACAGTGAACAGAGCCAGATGTTTCAAGCTCATGAGGTCTGTTGATTTACGTCACCTCATTTGTACCCAAGTTTTCTTTTCTCTTGGAACTGCATCCCTTCTATTCAAGTTACCTCAGAATGTTATTACAACAAGCCTTATTTAATTGGATTAGCTTTTCTTCCTTTTCATTGGCATTGTGCACTTTTTCATTCAACAGTTTGGCATCCCAACGAGGCAGTGGTGTAACTTGCAGTTTAAGCTGATCATAGTTGTATCTTAATGATTCTGTATCATTCTATTCCAGACATTGATTATCTCATGAATAGCCTTTTTTCCATGTTTTTCAGTCACATACATCATAGACAATGCTATTTTGACTTTACAGAACTGTTGCAAATATACTTTTTGTTGTCTCCCCCGTGCTCTTTTTCCAGGTATCAGTCCAGTTCGAGATAGATGTTCCAGTTTCTATTTTTATAGATGACCCAAAAATCTCATTTGCCTAATTTGATCTATTTCAACAAACTTACATTGCGGCCAATTTGTCTGAGGGCATTCCTTATTGGTTTTATTCGCTCCCCAAGGAGTTCTTTTGTACGTACTACATAAATCTCTATTGTAGACATTTAATTGAGAACTATATCTTTTCTACATTTTTTTCTTCTTTATCTATTTTAGGAATTGATCATCATGTTAAAATTTGATTTAAATGGAGACTGCTTTGCCTCTCTTTCGGAGAATCAAGTTGTAAAGGTGATACCTTGTTTGACCAATTTCTTTTTATTTTCGGTAAACAATCAAAGCCCTCATTAATTTGATAGCAGCATTTTTTGACACCTGTTAACCAGATATTACAATAGTTGAATATTTGTCAGCAAGGCTGTGTTTTAGTTATGGCTATAGAGTTTATCCTGTGTTTAGTCGACATTGAGAAGGCACAGACAAACTTGAGCAGTTCATTTTTTGACATCTTTTATAAGATATTCTGTGATGGATGAAGCATAGCTTATGAGATTTTTGTTATAGTAATCATTTCGTATTCTTTCATTGCTTTTTTTCTTCTTTTGTTAATTAATTATCATTATTTCATACTACTGATAGTTTTGATTGGTAGTTGTGTTGAGTGTTTAATGATTATCTCATCATGATTCCCTATAAGGTGTGGCAAGAGGTTGATCATGGTGTAGCATTGATTCATGCTTTGAAACATGTTGGTTGCAGTCCGACTGTTTTCGCCTGGCGGCCTTGTCTTACGACAAATAGATGTCTTCAGATAGCAACGTATGTATCATGCCATCCTTATCAACCCCGTTAGATTCGTATAACTGTTCCAATTCAAATGATTTTACATGATTTAAACATTTTCTTTGAATGAATGCGTTGATGTATTTTTGTAATCACACTGCTGTTGCTGTTTTGACAATTCTTCAATTCGTGTGCAATAGCTCACTGTTTGTTGGATATGAAATAGATTACATTCTTTCTGCGGGTAGCCTGTTTCACCTTTTTCCCTATAGATATTTTCTTAGCATGTTGTCTTTAATTGGTGATTTTGTGCAATAGCTGTAGCATTTGACATTAGTAAACATTTGACTCTGGGTGCTGCAATTATGCAAGGTCTTTAGTCTCACAAGACTGTATTTGACGAAATGTCTTTAAACCCAAGATTCATATTTCGTAGAGGGTGTGGTAACGGTGATGTACACATCTGGACATTGCACAAAGTATCAAAAAATCTAGAAAAAGAGCGAGAAAATTCTCCCGTAGATGTCATCACGAAATCATCAAGGCTATCAACATCAAGTCCATTGCAATCAGATGAAAATCAAGAAGATGCAGATGAAGATGAGAGCAAGCCCCAAAATGGAATGATCGAACCAATTGTCATGTTATCAAACAAGCAAGAGAAACCTGCAAGTAGTTTAAGTGGCCATGATGGATTGATAATTTGTTTGGATTTTAATCAAAGTGGAACGCTGTTAGCTTCAGGCTGTGCAAATGGAATTGTGAATATTTGGAGTATGCAGGTTGTGTATTTAGTCTAAGTTTCAGCGACTTTAGTGAATTGATCCTTCTTGAATTTTATTAAGATATAGACAAGGACATTAGGTAACATCAAGAGCAGTCATATGCAGTTAGAGAGCATAAAGTGTACTAAGTTAAGAATTTCTCCAATGGGTTGTGTCTTATGCCAAGCAGTAATACCTTAATTATATAGCGGTGCTTTTGGCTTTGATAAGTATTAAGGCCCCGTTTACACTATACCGGATAGCTATCGTCGCGCCGCGATTTTTCTATCGGATAGGGGGTACCATTTACATCATGCCAAAGCTATCCGGTACGAGACGCTCCGCAAATAGAAGGAAAGTCACTTCGCTCTGTAGGTGATATGAAACTCACGCCGTATTACTGTAACGATATCCGGTATAGTATAAACGATCGCCCTATCCGACAGAGATCATTCCACGATGCAACGCGACGATAGAAGTCGGTATAGTGTAGCAGGGTCCTAAGTGAACATCATCCATGTTTTCACGATTGTCGCATTCTGAATATTATCACATACTTTAACATTCTTCAAAATTTATTTAAGGAACAGTTTAAGGATTAATTGGCATAGTTGTATTTTCATTTCCTTATGATTCACCCTAAAAGTTAATTTCTTTCTGTGGTAGGTGGTATATAGTCTATTTTATATTTATTATTTGAGCCATGCGCGCGTAGCTCGTGGCGCATTTGGTCATGCGAAGTGGCGCACAGCAAGTGCACTCAAAAGGAAATAGAAAATATGAAACAAATTATTTCAGTAAATGTTGGATAATACTAACTTGGAGTGTTTTTCTCGAGCTCAAAACTTTTACACCTATTACACAATATAATTAGCATTAACGACTGAGATGGAGGCATGTCAGTAGGAAGTATAGCTTTAAACTGCGGCGATTCTTGCTTGCTAACTTTGCCAAAGTAACACTTAGCAATTTTGCTTGATACGGCCTGATTTAAAGTGATAAAGAGAGATTTCGATTCTATTGCAGGGTTATTTACTGCTTCAAACCCACCTATATAAAGCAGCAATTTCAAACCTCATTTGGATGAATGACCATGGCTTAGCAGTGACGTCAAAATGCAGCAACAGTGTAAGCATGATAAGGATGACCAGAGACCAGAATGAGCAGCTGAGACTTTTATCGCATTGCAGATCGAGGCTTATGGAGTGTGGAATAGTTGGACTTCATCGTTGCCTGTTTTTGAGGTCATTTTTGGAACGGTTGCCAACAATGTTGATGGACCAGTACAGCTATGAAGAGGTAAGAATGAATTTATTTATGTCTCGGGAGTTGCTTTTATGAATATAGGAAACATTAAATAAAGCAGGATACTGATCTGAAGATGCAAGGAAAGGTCAATTTTAATTGATATCTTGAAAAGTAGATGGGGGTTGTTAGGCCATACATTACGTCTTTCTGATTAAACGCCAGCAGTTAAGGCTATGCGATTCTACCTTGAAAGATCAGAGGAAAGGTTTAGAGGCAGGCCTAGACAAACTATTGTTGGAATATCCAATAAGACATTAACAGAGCGAATATGTAAGATCAATAGCATAAGACCGAAAGACTTTGAGAAGATTCTCAGATGCAGTTTGCAGAGCAGCAGAAGCAGAAGTTATGTGAAAAATTCATGCGATTATTGCGTGACTGCAATACCATACGTATATTATATATATATATATATATATATATATATATATATATATATATATATATATATATATATATATATATATATATATATATATATATATATATATATATATATATATATATATATATATATATATATATATATATATATATATATGTATATGTATATATACTGATTTGATGCTGGCTTGTAGGGCCTAAAATTATGGAACGATTTCTGATTTTACTGTTCTATATTTGGTACTTTTTTTAAGAGAAAATGGATGCTAAGCCCAGAAGAAAAAGAAGAACCATGCAAAAAGAAAGCAGAATATATACACCGAAAGGATACACACAGCTCCCCCTTACATAATTACTACCCCACGAAAAGACTAGCTACAAAGCAATTTGCTTAACTCTTGCTAAATTGTTCTCTTAAATCATGTAATGTATTATTGAACCGCAGAATAGAGATCACGTTACCTTTGTAATTGTATTTTCAACTGTATACTATCTCGTAGAATGATGTGAGCATCTTCAATCAGTTGACTCATAGCAAGTTTATCAAAGCACTAGCGGAGCTGGCCATGTTCCTTAAGCTTGATGCATTATTTTGTAACTCTGCGAATGGTCAAATAGCAGACGAAGCACCCGGTAGAAATTGGTCTTGGTTTCGAAACTTATGTATGGCAGCCGATGTTACTAATGCTCTCTTTAAGAGGCAGCCTTTTACAGATGCATTTTCTGAGTTTGTTGGAAATAAGAACATTGTTGGATTGGTATGTTTTACCTTATGCTCTTTTTGTTTACATTGTTTTCTTGGTTTGGCCTAAATAGGATGCCTTTGTCTTTGATGGATGTTAGCATTTGAATTCATATAGTGTGACTGTCAAATATAGGCCTCAGAGTCATAGCGTACAGTCTTTTACCTCGGCTAGCTTTGCACACATACGATGGATTATTTGGAAAAATGTAGTTACAAAATACCTCATGTAATAATGAGGAATGTGAGAGAGGAGAAATCAAAGCAAAGAATATAAAACTGGGAATGGGGAGTGTCATGAGTTTGACAG